>VDFB02041129.1:0-48317 GCA_007258455.2 Sequoia sempervirens
CCCCTTGATGGAATTTTAACTAGGTCCTCCTTTTCATTTGAATTGAAAAATTGGTCCATCACATCCTCATTTCCCTTCCTTTCCTTATAGAACTTGCACCCCTTAGAAAAAAAGCCTATTATATGAGCAAGGAATTCTTTGGTAATGGGGAATTCAACTCCTTTCACCTTTATAAACCTATTATGCCAGCTTTGCACAAACTGAACAAAGGCTTCATGGTCAAAACCATGAAGCCTTTCCATAAATGGCATAAAAATCCCTTTCTCTAGAATCCTCCACACCTTTGGCTTAATCTTCAACTTGTCATAGGAAATAGGCTCAAGAATGCTACTATCCCCATATATTTTTGTGCTACCCAAAATAATCACCATGAACCAAAATTTTGTTTGCTTATTGCACAAGTTTTTGGATATGTAGAAGGCCTTGGTAATGGGAAAAAAATACCCATAAAACATGTACTAAGGTGGGATATAATTATCACTTCATTACCCCCTATGAAATAATCAAGGCTAGTTGTCATATCGCAAAAATAGTTTAGCCCTCTTGAGGATAGAGGAGTACTCTTCCCAAATATTAATACTTATGAGATTAACAAAATCATTGGTAAAAAAATATACCAAAGAATTTCTTTCCCTAAAGGTGTGTGAGAAATGAATATCTTCGAATGATCTCGCCATCATTAGGGAGTCATTGATAAGCGACTCAATAGTCTAACTCAGTTTCTGATGACCTTGCAAAAATCTCACTATATTTAGTGAGTCACCCTTTATCCAGACCTTTTTAAAACCCCTCTCAAAGAATTTTTTGATGCTGATGTAAGATGCTTCAGCCTCAGCATGGTGAAAAAGGAAAATATTGTTAATATTGATATCTAAAATGATTACTTAAAACCATATGCTAACCATTTTGTGACCATGTTATTTAATTATGGATAAAAATTTACAAAATAAATTAAAAAAATATGAGGTATGGAAACTAATTACTAGTAGATGCAATATCAATAATCTAAAGGACTAAGACCCCCCAAAATAAATAAAAACAAAAATAAAGAAAAAATAAAATGAAAGAAAAAATTTAGTCAAATAAATAATCTAAGATTTTCTACTCTAGCCAATGAATGTTGACTCAAAATTTGAGGGTTATGAGTTGGAAAACCCCTATTCCTACAATTTTTTATATTCATTAAGCATTAAAATATTCATTGATGTAGTCTTGGACACAAGAAGTTTATTTTTTACTCAATAATGAGTCTAAACCACCTAGGTTCATACTCCAAATGATTTTAAGAGAGAACCAAGATTTAAGGAAGTTCTATTTCCTCATGTTCAATATGTAAGCTTGTTTTATATTTTGAACCCTCATAATTAAAGAAAAATTATTTTCTTTAGAATTAAGGTGAGGATTACTTGTTTGGATGCTAAATTTTTTATCCATTTCATCATCAAAAATAGAAAAATATGATGAATGATACAAAATAAAAGGTTTAGGGAAATATTTATTTTTTATATCATGCATCAATGATCTATTCCTATCATATATGTTGTGTTCCTCCTTTTGTGTTTCTCCATCTAATTTAGCATGTTTTTTGGGCACATACAATTCACACACAAAACTAGAAGTTAGCATTGTATCAAATAAGTTAAAATCAACAAGATAATTTCTACTTTTAAACCCCCTTATCAATTTTTAGAATTTGAAGAATTATTGTCCAATTTTTTTTATTAATATTTAAGTTATTAAGGTTTTCATATATAATCATGTCCAACTCGAAATATAAAAAAACAATTTTATATATTGGATTACTCTAAAAAATAAAACTTATCAAGAAAAAAATGTTAGATCAGAGTTAACACATTTACAATCACTTTTCTAATAAAACTAAAGGTTTGCATAAGTTATAAATCCAAAAAAAAATAAAAAATAGCATCCCTCAATTGAAACCTCTAATGAATTTGTCATTCCATCCTATAGTTAAGGTCATCCAATTGAGATGACAACATCTACTTCAAAATAGAGTACTTCTTGAGTTTGTAAACAAATATCTACATCCATATTACCTTGATAAATGGGCATCAACAAAATCAACAATACGTATTTTTCCCCCTTTACCATAAAAAAAAGTGACTCTTAATTCATATATTTTCTTATGTTGAAATTTTCAATTAATACATCATTATAGTCATGTTCATAATCAATCATTTTCGTTCATATCCTTAAAATTTATAACATCATTATTATGAAATTCATCAATACATACCTTAGCATCATTGTCCTCAAGTGTACTAGCATTAGAAGTCATAACCTCATTGAGCTTGACTTTTGTTGGATCATCCATCATGTCAAGGGAATATTGGCACTCATGATTTCATTCAATGTTACTAGTTGAAATATGTTCTACTTCTTCTTGACTTGATAGAAATACAACATACTATTGAATTTCACATTCCATTTCCTTCACATTAATCATCTCTTTGAGATTTGTGTTCAACCTTATGATTACTTTTGGAAATGCGACTTCACCATGCTTGGTTGTATTGTGAAATCAACACTTATCTTCTAAACACATTTTCTCAAATGTACTAGGAAATTCAAAGGTTTTTATATCTTGATTTATCTTTTCAATATGTTTTAGGATATCCAACTCTAAACTAGCCATGGTTGGTTGGGAATTAGTATGTTGATGGTTTTATTCATTATTATTGGATGAAATTTTATTAATACTTTATTTATTCATGCTTAAGTCCGCTTCATTATTTTCAAACCTCAAAAGTTGTCCCCTTGATTATATTGTTAGGTTCATCATCAAAGTCATCACTATATTCAAGTGAATATTCTTGTGAAATATTTGATACAATAATAAAATCACATTTAGTTTAAAGAATAAGAACTTTGTCGGTTACCTTGTGATAATTTTGTAGGATCAAACTTTGATGATGTAATCATTTTCTTTCATCAGTTGTAATTCACACATTTTTAGTTAGTAACCAACATGATTCTATGATAAGATAGACTAAACTTAGCTTTGGATGAAATTTTTTCTTGTTTCTATGATAAGATATAGGTGGACTTGCGATCATCAAAATCACCAGCCCAATCTAAGTCGGTATATCCTACTAATTAAATCTATGCACCTGCTGCATAATGAATCCCATGTTGATGAGTAGCCTGGATGTAGTGCAAGATGCATTTGGTGGCTTTCCAATGAAGCTCATGTGGTTCTTGCATAACATGGGAGATCATGCCAACTGCATAAGAGATGTCAGGGCATGTATGAGTCAAATAGATGAGACATCCAACAAGAAAACGATACAAAGTGACATCAACAAGTGGAGTGGAGCACTTAGCCTCAAGCTTGACTCCTGAAAGAAAGGGAGTCAGAGTGGGTTTACAATCAGTCATGTGGAACCATGAAAGAATATCAAGAGCATACTTGGGCTGTGATAATGTAATCCCAAATGAATACTGTTGAATCTCAATGCCAAGAAAGTAGTGAAGAAGGCCCAAGTCGATCATGGAAAATATGTCCTGCAAAGAATTTTTGACACTACCAATGATGGATGAGGTGCTCCCTGTAATGATCAAGTCATCAAAATAGAGCACAAGTATCAAATGTGCATCATCCTACCTCAAGATGTAGACATTCTAATCCAAATGACACCTGGTGAATCCTGTGGAGAGAAGGAAGGAATTCATCTTGGCATACCAAGCTCGAGGGGCTTGCTTAAGGCCATAGAGGGACTTCCTCAACCTGCAAACCAATTAAGTATCCTTGATGAAACCCTATGGTTGCTCCATATATATCTCCTCATCAAGATCCCCATGTAGAAAAGCACTCTTAACATCCATTTGATGTATTTCCCAACCATGTGAAGCAGCAATGGCAAGTGTCAAGTGAATGGAAGTCATCTTTGTAACAGGTGCAAAGGTCTTAGTGTAGTCAACTCCTACAACCTGTGAGAAACCCTTTGCAACAATTTGTGCCTTATTCTTATCAACACTCCCATCCACTGCATATTTGGTCTGATAGATCCACTTGCATTGAACCATCTTTATCCCCTTAGGGAGAGGTACTAACTCCCAAGTGTTGTTCCTCATCAAGGAACTATACTCTTCCTCCATAGCTGCATCCCATTCAGGAACCCCAGAGGCTTCCTTAAAGGATTGTGGATCTGAAGTTGACACAATGAGAGCATGTGGAAGAGGCTCATGCTCATGTTGTGACCTAGTCCTTCAAGTATCCAAAGGATCCCCAACAAGTGGACTTGCTACCTCAAGAGTCTAACGAGCCCAACGAGGTCTAGTAGGGGTAGAAGGGAGAGGCTCCTCAATTGGAAGTAGACCCTATGAAGGTGCAACCTTGTGAGTCGATGAGGAAGGAGATTCATCATCAACTGAATCACTATCATCGCTGTCAACTATGGAGGAAGGAGGAGGATTAGAAGAGTCAAAGCTAGGTGAGATTTCCTCAACATGTACAATTCGCTCAAATAAAATCTCATGAGTCTCAAGATCCATCAGTCTAGATGCCTTAACACCATCTACATATCACACAAAGATACAAGGCCCACTATGTGGCTCCAATTCCCTACATTTTTGTAGAGGAATATGAGCCCATGCTGAACTCCCAAACACTCTGAAGTGTTTCACAACAGGTTTCTGAGCAAACCAAGCTTCCACTAGTACACAAAAAACAATATATGACTAAATAAACTACTAAAAATTGCATGTAAATGACTAATTTTAGTCACGTGACTATTAGTGGTTTATTTTTAGTCATTTATAACACCACCAAATTTATGACTAAACTATTTGTCATTTATTTAGTCATTTATTTTTAGTCATTGATTTGGTCATTGTTTTAGTCATTAATTTAGTCATTAATTTAGTCATGGTAGTGATTTATTTAGTCATATATTTAGTCATTAATTTAGTCATTGATTTGAGTCATTACTTTGGTCATATATTTAGTCATTAATTTTACTTATATTTGTCATTTATTTAGTCATTTAGTCATATATTTGATCATTTAGTCATTGATTTAGTAGTATATTTAGTGCATTTTTAATTTATGTCATTTGATAGTTTATTTTATTAATCAAAAAGATCACTTATCAACTATCTAAAAGATTTGCATAATAAAACAACAATGAGAAGGTAAAAATAACTTATTTTATTAATCAAAAAAAAGTTACATACAATTGTGTAAGCTTGAAAATAGAGTTACAATTTGTTGTCCCAACATGAAAGAACTTGAAAGATTATAATACATTGTTGAGAGAAAAAAACTAGCTAAAATCTACTCCAAAACCTTGCCTTTATGATGTTCAATAGCTTACAAAAGAATAGGAACATGACTATTCTTTATAACATAGGTGGAGGTGTGAGTTTTGGCTGAGAAAATGCACTTGCCAATGCCAAATTCTGACAAATGTGCTTCAAATTTGTCATCTAAAAGAATGTTAGATATCCTAACATCCCTGTGAACAATGCATTGGTTATAGTCATGATGAAGATATGCTAATCCTTTTGTAGCACCATAGGCTATCTTTAGATGAGTATCCCAGTCTAATTTAATCTTCTTTGATGTTCCTCCACATAAATATAAAATGTTTGTTAGGTTCTCCCCAATCTATTTTGATCAGATGGTAGAAATATTGATTGTACTCATATTTCATAAATCTATCATGTTTATGCATAACATCATTTGCTCACCATGTAGGATGTCCCAGAGACTTCCATTTACCATGTAGTCATAAAATAGAAACAAGAAAAATATAGAATTGCATAGTACTGGAAAAAATAATTTAAAAAGAACCTAAAAGAAAGGATGTTGAAGACATTCAGCTGCAGTTGGCACCTGCATTTTTTGTATAGCCTCGGCTTTGTCCACCTAGTCCAAAACAAAAAGCATGTGAACCAAGTTAGAATCCCCACATAATCATAAAGGACAAAAAACTTCATATGCTGACAACAACAAAAGTAAATACTAAACAATAACACTCTTTGAACTACATTCACAAGCATAAACTTGAAATATGAACTTTCTGAAAAAAATTCAAATGGAAGACTTGAAATATGAACTTTCAGAAGAAAAAAACATTCAAAACAACACAAAAAAAGTACATACCTCAAGACCTAATTCTAAAGCTTTCTTTGCAACAACTGCAGCTCCAAGCATCACATTTTATTTCGATTTATGATGAAAAATAAAAGAAAAAACTATTATTCTCACCTTAAATCCAACCTTGTTGTCCAGGCATGCATACCAATCTGCCTTCATTTCCTTCAAAGGAACCTGATCATGTGGTCTGCAACAAAATACCACTAAAATATGACATTTAACCAAATCAAGTTACTGCCAACGCTTTAAATACAACACTCAAATATGGCATTTGAACAACTTTTTCACTTTCTAAAAATGAATAGATACCAAATAAATGAAATTTTCTTGTAAACCATAAATACAACTACAATACACTCACCGTTTAGGACCTAAGATACAAGGCTTGACATATGAGAGATCCAACTCAAGGTAGGATGAATAAACTCTCACTATTTTTGGTTGTAGTTACATAACTCAGTGTGTGCCAACAACAAATAGGAATCCATTAAAATTCAAATTAAATAGAGAAAAAAAAATCAGCCCCTACCTCATTATAGTCCACAAACATCCTATTTGCATGAAGATAAGCATCAATCATTTTTATCTGCAGTTGACAAGTAAGTAACATCAACAATTGACAAAAGGTATGTATTTCTATAGAAGTAGAAATTATAAGTACTCACTGTCTCATCACTACGACCGGTCAATTTCAAATTCTTCAGAGTAACATGATCTATAAGGAAGAATCCCATGGTTTCTCCATCGGCCTAACATTACTACATCGGGGGAACTCCCCTTGTAGCTCCACTGATAGACCGATGAATACATCTAACCTTCTCTCTTGAAGGGACTCCCAAACAATATGGGAAAATATTTACCAATGTTTTTAACAATCTTCGGTACATAAGATGTTGATGTAATATATGAGAACATTTGATTAGAAGATTTTAAAATAGCCGATCCTTCAATCAAATTGAAGAAACCTATAGGCTGCACATGCACTTTCACCTAAAAATCATGCATAAAAGGATCCCAAGCTCTTACTTTTGATAGCATCAAAATAAAAGGATTCCTACAATGTGCACAAAAATATTATTGTCTGACATATCAGCTCTGAGCAATTGTGAAATGATGGCAAACAAATGTTGTGGAGGAGAGGCCATAAGGAATTTTGATTTTCCAAAATGAATTTATCTGCCAAATGATGTTCCAAATAAGCTTTGCTTCCTATGATGAAGTTGCAAACACAGGTAAATGGAGAAACCTTACAACCTACTATGAGTCACATAGCTTTCAAGCATTACAAAAAATAGATAAGTTATCACCTATTAAGATGTGACGAAAAAGAGACAATGGTACAAAACTTGGAACATAACAATTTCCTTCCAAGTTAAAAGAAAAAAAATTAGACATAGTCATATAAGATTTGTCAAGCCAAGGAATGTAATACAAGAAAAGATTGGAAAATAAACGCAACTTGGACAACCAAGAAAAATATTCAATGAAAGCTTCATTCATTCAGTCAAAATGTACATATTTAACAATATGAAAATGACTATTTAGTTCATCTTCTAGATGATTGTTCAACTTCTAGTACAATTAGGATATATATAATATAAAATATTATCCTACTACTTCTAGGATTATGTACACTATTGTTACATCCCCCCTTAATTTGTAGGGGTAGTGGTAGAATTACTATTTGTGTTACACATTGGGCAACTTGTTTATGGTACTTATTATTCTTGATACAAAGCTCCAATGTCTTGCAAAAGGTTTTGCCTAAATGGTTCCTTTTTGCAATTTCTCAAGAACCAAGATATGGACTTGGTATTTAGACATGAGTTTGTTTTCTTAAGTTGAGTCAACTTTCAATGATACTATATCCCATTTTGAGATAATACCACACTCATTTGCTATGAAAAATTTTACTACTATTTTCTTTTGAGTGATGAAATTTGCATTAAAAAGTTGTTCAATTCTATCTTAACTAGAGAACCCAAAATGGTGGTGGCCATGAGTAGTCCAAAAGTGTGCCAACTACATCGTGTGCCCTGAAGACTAGATAAACCAATCTAATTTCACCCATGAGTAACCACAAAGTGTGTCAAAGCCTGTATTGAATGACCTAACTTTCTATCAAGCTGAAAATGTGAAACATTTGTTGTCTACAATATCGACACATAAATTGCTCCTATGGTGTGAAAAACTTTCACAAAAATGAAGGTAAATGAAGATTTTTCTCCATGCATAATAAAAAACCCCAACATGAAGTGTGCAATCTTAGGTGTTCAAGTGTTGAGTTGAACATTACTTGCTATGACACCACTACAATATATTGCAATGACAAATGATCAATCTAGAACATACTGTAAGTCTTACCTCTTCGTTGAGAAGAAAGAGGCACAATGATATTAATACAATATAAGGAATTTGGTTGGATAATATAATATCCAATGCTAAATCAAAATTGACTGCAAATGCTAAACTTAGCCATAGTGAAACTCCTCTACAGATGATGTGAGGAAAATAACTAATTTGTGGCAAAGATTCTTAACACTTTTTTCACCAGTAGAGCAAAAAGAACTATCATACACACTCCACCTACTGTGGTCAAATATTTTGTCCTGAATAAAGGAAGGTCTGTGGAGGCCCTTATATGATGAGAACCTTTCTTGTATGAACTCAAGGACCATTTTTTAAAGTTGTATTTGACAAGACATGAAAGTTGATAATCCAGCTCAAGTTAGAAATTGAGGGGTAATCAGAGACTTTTAAGGTATGCATAAGCATTTTCTACACTTGTCTAAGGAAAAGGAAAGAACAATGTTGTAGAGACCAATAGAAATTTAACCAAAACTAAAATAATTGTTCATCATCCTATTAAAGTATATAGTGGAAGATGATTCCAAGGTGTTAATAGTTCTGTTAAATCAAACCAAGTTACAACCATTGATTTTTAAAGGCTAGTACTAAGAGTCAATTAGTACTATTTTATGAAAATATTATAAAGGTTTTATTATTCAATTATACAAACAGATTTTCCACCTTGGTGGGTACCTCCTTGATAATAAAGAGGCTTGTCCAGCCTTGGTAAAGCATATAGTGCAGTTTGATTGGACTCAAATTATAAATTGATCAACCAAGAGAGGAGACCAACTAAAAATTGAGCACATGATAAATTCCCATGGCCACCGTCAAGAATAATAGTGAATATAGGATGAGTATTTCCAGCAACACTATTTTTTTAGTTGGATCCTAAAAATGCTGCAACTTATGTTTTTCTCTAAAATATCTATACGAGGTTCAAATGGTAAAGAGATTGATGAAAGATAGAGGAATTAAAAAGATATGTGGATGTTATAGTTGGATATTCTCTGGTAAACATATATGCAAGATGTGGAATTGTAGACAAATCACCTGAATTGTTTGACAAAATGCCTCAAAGAGATGTCATCTCATTGAATGAAATGATTGATTGCAGAATGTGCACAAAATGGATTTTAAAAGAAACCTCTCAAAATATTTGAATTAATGAAGCACTCTAGAACGCATCCTAACATTGTAAGCTTTGCTTGGGTTCTAGGTGCATGCAGTCATGCAGGTTTAGTAGATGAGGGTTGCACATGCTTCACACGTCAGTAACCCTTATTGCAGTACAATTTACATATATAGTTGATCATTAGGTGTGCATGGTTGACCTTCATGACCTTTGAGGCATTTATTCAAACAGTTTACTGCCTTGTTTATGCTACCACATTTTTCATACATGTCTACCAAAGCATTTTATCAAACAATTCACTGCCATGCTGCTATGGCTAAAAGCCTAAAACAAGTTCTTTCAAACAAGCTATGGATTCCAACATTGTAAGCACTCTGGAACACATCCTAACATTGTAAGCCTAAGATTTTTAATTTTACAGATAATACCAATACATTAATAATATATTTATATACATGCAATTATATGTTAAAATAATACATACTTGATTTGTTCATGTGTACCACCAGAAGTTGCATTTGATATGGCCCATGTTGCTTCTTTCTTAATATCAAACTCAGTAGTTTGAAGGAGCTAAACAAGTGAAGGAATGATGTTTGCATCGATCACAACCTGAAAACCAAAATATCCATTAACAAATATCAAACCTTAAAATAATTTAGTTTCACACCATTCAACAAAGATGCTTCTCTAGTCTAGATAACAAATAGAAAGACCTGAATTTGTTCTTTGTTGCCTATGGTTATGATTGAAATGGTCCAACAAGCTTCCTTCTTGATGCTCTTCTTGTGATTATGGGTTAGGAGAGCTAATGGGAAAGGAAGTGCTTGATTGTTGATTATGTATTGAAATTAGATGAAACACCATAACATAAGTCAATGAGATAGTACAATGACAACATCTGTTGGCAAGAGACACTGAAAATTATTTTTTGGTGTTGTCATTGATGGAAACCCTTGCCAGCTAGTTGATCTGCACATTGCAATTTTCTCATACCAGCAGATAGATTGAAGATTAGTAGTTATCTATTTAGTTAGGAACAAAGCATCTGGTAACTTCGTGTTCTTCGATTCATATGCAGATTTTTTGTTATTATTTTATGTTGTGGATCTCAGGGAGTATTGTTCGATGGATAATATGTGTTATTTGTAAATTTGGGTGCCTTGTATCAATTTTGGTGGAAGTTAGAAGGTCTATTGAACTAATATCCTGTTTTTTAGAATATGGAAGCTGACTTGGTAAATATGGTCTGTCGCAGATATTTGAGAGATTATTGTTTAATTATTTTTGTGTTTGATCTTTTTGATTTGGGTCCTCACTATGTTGTGGCTGACTCTTAAGTATGCACATTGAATGTTATGAATAATTTGAGCCGACAGTTTGTGAATATTTCTTATTTTGTTGAGGCTGACTTGAAGTGATTCAATTCTTGATGGCAGATATATATAAGTGGTCAATTATATCATTTTGGTGTGTGTTCGATGTGAGTTGATGTATGTTGTGAATTTCAAAAGGTCGGTAGAGCGATTATGCATAGTTTCACTTGTGCATTAAGGATTTTTTGTGCGAATTGAAGCAGAACATAGCAGAAGAGCAAAATTAGTCAAAAGTTCCTGAATTCAATTGTTGAGCCTAACCAGAACTATAATCAAGCATTTTTAGATGCTACTCTATCAATTCAAATTCTCAGAAGTATTCCAAACTTTTGTAAGGCAGTAAGCCTTTCTATTTTTAAGCAGTGAGCTCTAGGCAGTGTGCTTGAATGCAAGTGCAACCCCATTTGTAATCCTTTCTTTTGAGTAAACTCAGAACAATATTGTGGATTAACCTCCACTGTGGTTTTTCCCCTAACAGGGTTTCCACATAAAAATCCTTGTGTTATGGTTTTGTGGTTATTTGTCTTATGTGCATGCATCTTTATTTTGGTTGAATGTTATCAACACTTTAATGATTAGGTCAATAAAGTTAAAATTTGCACAACACTGATTCACCCCCCTCTCAGTGTTGCTTGATTCCAATAATTGGTGTCAAAGATCAGTTCCCCAGAAGAAGTTTAAAATCTTGGGGAAGATCTTGGAAAGTGATTCAATGGATTCAAGCAATCTTCAACAACAACTTATGGTGGCCCTAGATGATCTTGATCAGGAAAAATATGAAGTATGGGAATTACAAGCAAATCTCATGAATGTTGAGAGATTCATTGAGTCATTGAATGAAAAAATCAACAAATCCAGGGAGAAGATAAGGGAACTTTGTGATCAGGAAGATAGTAAACACATTATAGATGAACAAGTGAGTCAAACTCTAAAGGAAAAGATAGAAGAATGTGAAAAGCTTACCAGGGATAATGTTGTTTAGAAGCATGAGATGGAATCTATCATGATGAGAATGACTAAAGAAATTGAAGATAGAAAGAAGAATGAATAAAAGCTTTACCAATCCCTAAAAGATAAATCTGAAGAATGCAGTCAAATTATCGATGGATTCATTCAGTTGGAACTAGAGTTAGAACAAACAAAACACAATGAGGAAGAGCTTGAAAAGCACATTGTTGATCTCAGAGATGAACTTGCTACAGCAAATGAATTCAAGGAAAAGTTCAAGATTAGCTCAGCCAAGCTTGATAAAATAATTAAAATTCAGAGAATTGATGGTGACAAGTGAGGTCTTGGACATGAAGAAGGAGAAGGTTCTAGATCTAGACAAGGACAAAGGAGGTTTAGATAAGGAAATCAGATGAAAAAAACTGTAAGGTATCTAGTAAGACAACCTAATGCTCAAAAATTTAATGGTATCTATTATGTTTGCAATAAATTTGGCCATATGACAGCTCAATGCAGAAGTAGAATAAATTCAAATGGTCCATCATTCTCCATTCAATGCTTTAATTGTAACAAGTATGGTCATAATTCAAATGAATGTAGAAATGTGATGAACAAATTTTATAAGAATGTTAGATTTTATACATGCAATAGATTTGGCCATATTGCTAACCAGTGCAAATCAAGAGAAAGATAGTGGAACAACTGGTCTAGACAAAGAAATATGGTGTGTTACAATTGCAACAAAACTGGTCATATTGCTAGATTCTACATAAGAGGATCAGTAAATCAGAGAAGAAACATGCATAATGATGAAAAAGGAAAAGGGAAAGTCACTACAGATCAGATCAAGAGGCAGATGAAGAAGACATGGGTGAAAAAGAGTCCCTCTATTACAGGAAATGAGCCAACACCATAATCAACTTCTAGTAATTCCTTTGGGAATTAGGTTAAGGCCTCTGGCCTAGGGGGAACTGTCAATAAAATATTTCAAACCCCCTGCAGGTGATCGACATCGGGATGTGGATGAGTTCAGTGATTCCATTGATGATCTACAAATGCTATTCAACAACTAGAGAAAGTATTTATGCAAAATTGAAGGTCTGTAGAGGTGTTATCTTTTACAATGCATGGAAATAGGGTATCCATATGAGTTAGGGAAAAAGCATTTATTGCATCAAAAGGTTAGGTGTGTGAATGATAAAAGGTTATTTCTATCTTTCATTTTATCACTTTGCATTTTGAGAAGAAGTTTGAGGGTCTCAAAAGTGAACTCTGGCAAAATTTGGTGAGAATTCAAGTGTGAAGGCGATTCAAAGTTCAAACCCTAATCCAGCTATAAGGTATTTTTTGGGAAAACTTGTAAACTTGTGAATTTGTAAAAATGACTACTCCATTGGTAGTTGAAGTCAAGGATAAACCTCGTCTGAAGTTTAAATGGCATCCTTTCAAGTCCGTTGAGACCGAGCCCTTAGGTGCATTTTCGTATATTTCATATAGTGTTTTGCACATTAAAGATATTAGGGCATACATTCATGCCAATATTAAGGAGTTAGGAAGCTCACAATTGCTAAATTTGTATTCCAAACACATTATTGGAGAGGATTTTTGTGTTAAGCCCAAATTCAAAACCCTAGAGGAAAAGAAATTCATGCAGATTGTGAAATTCCCTATGTTTGATGAAAGTGAATGGGTTTGGTACATCTTAAGTCGAGTTCATGCATAATTCATGTGGTTGAGTCAAACTTTCAAGATTATGAAAGAGGCTATAAGTGTTGTTACAGGATTAAATTCCTCCTGTGGATTGCCAATTTTGAAGTCTATGAAGAATCAAACTGTCACTGATGCAACTAGTTCGGTATTTGATAGAAGAGTGATGAAAATTGATAACATCATTGATGTGGGTGTGAACTTTTCCTCGATGGTCATTGGTTATAAGATATATCACTCCAATTGAGAAAACTTTGTATCTGATACAACCATATATGTAGCCTATCAAATGGTAAAGGAGAATGCAAAGTATGATTTGTGTGAATTGCTTCAAAGTCAGCTTATGGAGAATCTTGGCAAGATAAAGAAAGACAAGAAAAATTCTTTTAAATATGATATTTTGTTGATGTGTTTTTTCTTTTATTTCATGGGTGTAGTTTCGGGAGTAGGGAAGGTGCATTGGCAAAGAGATAAGCCTGTTGATGTTCATATTAGAGACATGTTATTTTGCCTTGGTGATTTGCAAGCCAGGAAAACTAAAATTTGGGGATATCTCAAAAAATTTCATAACGTAATGTAAGCAAGAGAAAGAATTCCCACTTCTATTGCGGAGAAGTATAAGGATACAATTTGTTTTATGGTGGACATTGATCAGTTCTTGGTGGAAGCAACAGAACCCAGAACCATTTGGATTATGACAATGGGTTATGAAGTTGAGGAGAGAATCTTGGAGTTATATGTACAACATCTATTGAGTAAGCCTGTGGATTCTTCTGAAGAAAGGTTTGGAACATATGTAGAGAAAGATATGCAAGTCCATGAGCAATTGAAGAAACCTATGATAGTTCAGAGAGTGAGGAAAGAAGTGGAAGTCTTTGCAGAGAGCATGGGCATACCTATAGAAGCTATAAGAGAAGCAAGAAGGAAAAGAGAACAAGATGAAAGTGAAAAAGGAAAAGAGCCTACTAAAACTGAATATGTTAGTCCGGTAGCATCCTCTGCTCGAACTAGATCAACAAGGAGCTCAACACCCCTATCCGGTCACGCAAAGAAATCAACCCCTACAAAAGCTCAAGTTAAGGCATTTGGTAAAAGGAAGAAGGATAAGAGCACAAGAGTGTATAAAGCTATTTTAGAAGTTAGAGAAATAAAGCATATGAGCACCCTTGTTGCAACTACAGTCAAGCCCTCCGATGAAGATAAGAAAGAAAGAAGAAGATGAAGCCTGAAAAACTTGGTATGTCAGTAGAGGAATTTGAAAGAGGTATAATTAAGGATGGAAATCTTAACCTTCTGTGTGAAGTGTATGGTACCTTTGATACTATTGGTCAAAGATTCCTTGAGGAAGCTACAATACAACATTTGAACAATATGACTCTTGTTGAGATAATGGCACAGTTTCCCAAGGAATTATATGATATTTTGGAGATGAGAAGAGTTAGTATCAGAACTGAAGAAGAGCAGCTGATAGAATGGGTTCTTGCAAATCTATGTTCGGTAATGTATATAGAGGAGATGAAGTCAATCCTAAAAGAAGCAAAAATAGATTTCAAAAGAAAAACAAGAATAAACAAGCTTATGTTGGGTAAGACTGAAGAAGTAGAAAAAGAAACAAAAAGTATTCTGAAGAAAGTTCTATTAAAGAACATAATTGATGTTGTTTCTGAAGAAGAGCATGTGGAAGACATTTCATTTGATCCGGTAAATGAAGAGGTTACAATTGACGATACTCATATTCCTCCTGAAGTGCATGATTCAGAAGAACCTATGGAGACCAAAGCTCCTAAAATTGTATACGTTGAAGAAAAGGAGATACCAATTGAAGAAGTTGAAGTTCCAAATATCAAGAAAAAGTCTGTGGTTGAGGAAACAGTGCTCGAGGAAAAGAAGGTTAAAGTTAAAGGAGTTCCAGTAGAAGCAAGAGACACTACAGAGGCAGTGATGAATTTTCTAGAAGAGGAAAAGGATGAATTTGATTTTGAGTTGGGAGATGCTCCTATTCATTTTTCTACCTTGTCCCCAATTCAGAAAATGAAAGTTACATCATTTTCACAAGCTAAGGCTAGGGAAGAAATTTTGAAGTCTCACATTGAGGACAGTGAGTTATTGAATCTTGCATCGAGTATTCTGGAGAAGATCATGCCTACACATATTAAAGATCCATCTAGTTCTTCCTTTGGTGAGATGAAGAAACTTATAAACTCAGTAAGTACTCATTTTGAGTCACTTGAGAAGTCAACTCTAGTCAAAGTGCAAAAGGAGTTTGATGCCAAAAATTTCAATAGATTAAAAGGATTGATAGCTAATGATAAATCTTTGTTAGCTAATTGTGTGAAAAATGTTCAAAGTGCATTATCAAAAGGTGGAAGGATTCATAAGTTGTGTTTGTCTCTTTGCAAACTTACTAAGGAAAATGAGAAGAAGGTTAAGGATTATGAGAAAGAGTTAGCTGCTATTTTTGATGCTTTTGATCCTTTAGACATTTCTATTGGAGAACAAGAAGGTCAAGTTATATCCTTACTTGAAAAAATAAAGAGTCTGAAGCTTGATAATGACAAAGTTATGGAAAGAGCTAGTGAACTTAAAGGGCTAATTGGTCCAAAGATGGAAACCATGTTGAATGCTTTGAAAGAAGCACAAGATGTATGGCAGTTAGTGATCCAGTGAATATTGAATCTATAGAAGTGCAATCTTATTTACTCTATGGTCACATAACTATTCTATAAAGTCTCAAGAAGTTTTGGGACATAAGCTTGAACCTGTTAAAGATAAATTTTGCAAATATTTTCAAGTTTGTGTAAGTTACTTGAAACAAAGTTTGTACATATGCAGTTTTGAAGTTTTTGTTTGTTTATAGGAGTTTTGTATGTGGATTCCCCATCTTTTCCATTGATGTCAAAGGGGAGAATAGATCAATGAAAAATGTATATTCATCTAAGGGGGAGTTGTATTTTTGAGCTATGGATAAAGATCTTTTTGGAGTTTTGGTTGGTAGTGTATTTTTGTTGGTACTGATCCGACACTTAGTCATTTTTCACTAAGTGTTTCCATCAATGCCAAAGGAGGAGATTGTTGGAAAGAGACACTAAAAATGTTTTTTTGGTGTTTTCATTGATGGCAACCCTTGTCAGCTAGTCGATCCGTGCATTGTAATTTTCTCATACCGGTAGATAGATTGAAGATCAGTAGTTATCTATTTAGTGAAGAACAAAACATCTGGTAACTTCGTGTTCTTCGATTCATATGCATATTTTTTGTTGTGGATCTCAGGGAGTATTGTTCGATGGATAATATGTGTTATCTTTAAATCTTGGTGCCTCGTATCAATTTTGGTGGAAGTTAGAAGGTTCGGTGAACTAATTTCCTGTTTATCAGTATATGGAAACTGACTTAGTGAATATGGTGTGTCGCAGATATTTGAGGGATTATTGTTTAAGTATATTTGTGTTTGATCATTTTGATTTGGTTCCTCACTATGTTGTGCTCGACTCTTAAGGATGTGCATTGAATGTTATGAATAATTTGAGCTGACAGTTTGTGAATATTTCTTATTTTGTTGAGGCCGACTTGAAGTGATTGAATTCTTGATGGTGGATATATATAAGTGGTTGATTATATCATTTTGGTGTGTGTTCAATGTGAGTTGATGTATGTTGTGAATGTCAGAAGGTCAATAGAGAGATTATGCAAAGTTTCACTTGTGCATTAAGGATTTTTGGTGTGAATTGAAGTAGAATAGAGAAAAAGAGAAAAATCAATTAGAAGGTCCTAAATTCAATTGTTGACCCTAACTGGAACTGTAATTAGGAATTTTTAGATGCTACTCTATCAGTTCAAATCCTTGGAAGTATTCCAAACTTTTGTAAGGTAGTGAGCCTTTCTATTTTTCAGCAATGAGCTCTAGGCAGTGTGCTTGAATGCAAGTACATTCCCATTTGTAATCCTTTATTTTGAGTATACCTAGAACAATATTGTGGATTAACCTCCACCATAGTTTTTCCCCTAATAGGTTTTCCACATAAAAATCCTTGTGTTATGATGTTGTGGTTATTTGTCTTATGTGCATGCATATTTATTTTCATTGAATGTTATAATAACTTTATGATTAGGTTAATAAAGTTAAAATTTGCACAAGACTGATTAACCCCCCCTCTCAGTGTTGCTTAATTCCAACAAGAATCATACACTTGCAAAAAGAATAATTAATTATTGATATGAAAATGTAAAGAAAATTTCAATATAAACTTATACCTGAGTTTGCAAATCATCACTAGTTACAATATTTCCCACTATTTAGAGAGCTAATATAAGGACAGATGGAGAGGGATGGATGTAAACATAAACATACATGCATTTTTTCAAAATATCCAAAACAAAGCAATTGTGCATGTTATAAACACGTATAAAAATCCAAACATGGATCCAAATGGATTAATCTAAGTCATACCATCCATTATATCTAGTGTCTTACACTTTAATATATAACTAGCATAAGAAAGTATTACCCAAGATATTGTTTAACATTGAAGGGAAATATAACACCTATCTCTACATTAAAAAACTAACTATTTACACTTACAACATGAGCTCAACAAGCCTATGACAAACACCTGCCTCAATCATAGCTTGAATTTTATCATTTGTCTCATCCAAGAGATAAGAAAGAACCCAACAAGCATATGTTAGAATGTCTTCATCATTCGAATGAATAAGTCGCTCAAGTGTAGGTAGAGAAGGCTTTTTCTGAGGAAAAAACACAATTCAACAAGTGCTTGAAACAAATAGTAATATAAAAATTATTCAAGTTAAACAAGGAAAGACATGGGTGAATTGATACTTGTTGAAACGTTGGTTTTGGTTTCCCTCAACAGAAATTAAATAAAGCCCATGTTGCATTTCTCAACATTGAAAGCTTAGCATGTTCATTCAATTGAGCAAGAAGTGGCATGAGAGCACCATGAGAAAGAACTAGATCTCTTCATTTTGGGGAGTCACCAACCACATTACCCAATGCCCAGACAGCCTAACAAAAACATCAGGACAACAATATATCAAAGACAATGAATTTCAAAATTTCATAAATATAGATTTAGATGACAGAGAAGAGAAATAGTTTGCAAAATTTAACCTACTCCCGAACATCGTCACTTGGAGAACTAAGGAGTTGTACAAAAATTGGTACTACTCCATGGTTAATGACTACTCGAGTATGATCAAATGTTCCTGAAGCTATATTTGTCAATGCCCATGCTACCTCAAACTACAAGCAACAACAAAGCCAAAAAACTAAATAAGCACTTAAAGAATCCTTTTCCTGGAAATAGAAAAATAGTGTCACAATTTTTGTAAAGATGGTGAAAACTAACAAACTTAATAGAACTCAAAAAAAAAAATCCTTATGCTCCTTTTCTTTACCAAAAAAACCCATGCACAAAAGACATAATGATAAGATTAGCATAAAAAATTGTGCACTCTAACAAACAGAATTTAACCTAGAAAAGTTCAAAACAAAACTATGAATGGAACTTGAAGTTGGGGAAAGTCTTGCCTTGTCAGAAACTCTACAAAACGTGGGACCACACCTGCTTCAATAACTTCCTCAATGGTAGGAATACACTCTATTAACAGAAACATGCATCAATCATAACTAGTGTCATGTAAGTGAAATGAAAAGTAATTCATAATCGCCTACGTAACATAAATTAAACAAATTTACCAATTGATAGTAGCTTCTGAAATTGAGTTGTTGCTTCAAGTTGCAAACTAGGATCATTAGACCATACACCAGCTACCATAGTAGGAAGGCTCTCCAACTGACCAAATAAAGAGGAATATAATCAAATAATGAAACAAAGCATTCAAATAATCCACCTAGAGTACTAGTTCCAGACAATACTCAAATAAATAAAAAATTGACACATACTTGCTTGTCAATAACTAAAGAAAATCTATAGTTTCAAGTTCCACATGATACAATCAAAATTTAGAATTGACCCAAGAATTTATAACAAACTAAAAAACAATATTGAGCATATGGGAGGTGCTACTACTTAGCATGAGGCACAAAGAAATGTAAAAGTTAAACCAACCATAAAATAAACAAACGACCACAACAACATTAAAGATCACACATAGTAGTCAAAACCTAATGTAAAAAGAACTATCTTCCTCAAAGACCATAAAGATTATCAACAATAATTTGTCAAATGGAACAAGATAAAGTCATGAATTCTTGGGGCTTTCATGGTGGAGAGTTGTGTTCAATTTTCTACAAAAAAAATAAATCGATATACTACCACACTCATTTTTTGCTAAAGCAGCCCAACAAACAAGGCCAAGTGAATATCTTGGGAAAACATGATGGTCGACATACCCCTCGATCAGGTCATCTAAGCTGAATGGAAATATCCTAGAAGAAAAATATATCCTAAGGAAGACTATATACAATATGTTCAACCTACCATAAAATAAACCAACTTCTCTAATAGTTCTAAAGGTCATACAGGATAATTTGCACTAGATATAAAAATAAACACTTCCACCAATATCATAAGAGAAGGAATTCAACTATAAATTCTCATCACAACACTTAATGTTCAATTTGAGTCCCCTCGAGTGTGCTACTGCTACAATTTTCTTTGTTCCTCTATGAATATGAAGGAGGGTCTATATGTGTAACATTAGGAAAACAAAGTGGGATTAAAGCAATAACAAAGAAATTAAACTCAAATGTAAACTAAAGCTAAACAACAAAGCACAAAGGAAAGCTAAAACATAAACACAGAATGATCTCACCCAATATCTACATCTTTCCATGAATGACCTTGATTGTCCTTCTCCATTTCACCGTGATGGTATTCTTGCCCTCATATTTACATTATGTGTGCAAGTATAGCATTGATATATGTGATAGTAGTGAAGTATCAAAGATTAAATAAATGCTCCAAAAGTCATCAGATTTTGGGAGTTGCAGTGATGAAATCCAGGTCAATTTATAGAAAATTGAACGTTCGAAAGAGAGGCTAAGATTGAAAGATAGATGGACGATTCAGATGAAAAGATTTGACATGCTTTGAGATAAGTGTTAGTACTGACGTGAGTGATAAAACCTAAGAATAGAGATCAAGATTAAATAATGATTTAATATTTAGTTGAAAGTATTCAAAAATTAGAAGAATAATGTTTGCATGGAAAGGATAAAGATAGATTAAAGAAACAATATGTTTGAATGCACACATAAATTAATTAATTAAATAAAGATATTTAATTAATAAATGTCTACATGCATAAGAATTAAAACTAGATAACTGACTAGTTATGACAAATAGTTTACTTGTGAAAGACAATCAGACATTAAATCAAGAGATAACTGACCGATTTAAATAGATCTCGAGTCAAGTGGAAATGAATAATTAGACAACTTAAAAAATTATCTAAATATAGAAGAATATATCCCAAAATAGGCTTTTATGAATTAAATGATTATTTAATTCAACATTCGACATTTAAGGATTAAATTAAATAAATAAGAATTATTTAATTGACCGAGGAAAGGATTAACAAATAATTAAAGTATTAAAGTATTTATTTAATTATAGTCAGAAATATGATTAGGATAAATTAAATAGGAATTTATTTAATTTAAGAAAGAGGATAAAGTTGATTAGTGACGTAATTAAATAATGAACATTTATTTAATTAATCAAAGTTTGAATAAAGATAATATGAATTAATTAAATAATTAAGTTTATTTAATTAATAGAGGAATAATGAACTTTAGAGAATAATTAAATAATTAACATTATTTAATCACGACTATGAAAATACAAATTATGAAGAAATTGAAGTCGCAGGCTTAGACCAAATTTCAGTGTCTACATTTTTCCCCTCTTTGAGACAATGCCATTTCGGCGTTGTGTCAAAGAAAATCGATGAAAAACATGCCCTAGTAATGCCCTAGTATGAAATAGGTGAAGGTATGCCCCCTCGGGAAAATTGAAAAAATTTTCAAAAAAATTCTAAAATTTGGAAATAGTCCCAATTAGTTAATTTGATGGCTAGAAGTTTGATAGTGGTGAAAGAAATCAGTTTGGAGGAAGTTTAATAGGTCAAATGGTCATCAAAATGTGGAAAATAGTGCATCAATATAGAAGGTTTGAAAATTCCATTATGCAAGAAAGAAGAAATGTTAGTCTTGGAAAAAAGATGAATAATAAAAGACATGGATGTTAGTATTAGCAATCTTGATGTTTCGTAAAACCACAAAAGGATTTTTACTTAATCATCATTGGGAGGTAACTAATACAAATGGAGACAAACACTATGATGTCAGATAGATCAAGGTGTGCAAGCTCATCCACCTGCTAACAACAGATAGTCACCAATAAGGAATGTCCTAACTCATTCTAAGGGCACAATTTCCCTAGTCTTTTTGTCAAGACAAACCACAGACAACAAACAAAAAAAGATGGGTCATGAGACGTCATTACTCCTCTAAATCCTTCATGGGACATCCTTGAGGAAACTAGTAACATGACTCAAAAATCAAAGTTAAAAGACAGTCGACAGACATAGTCAAAGAAAATAGAATTCTGATACATCGTTGCCTCTCTAAATCCTTCATGGGAAATCCTTGAAATCTAGTATCAAGGATTCAAGTAAAAGCCAAATAAAATGATAAAATAAACAATCCCTTGATCTGTGTTTTTTATTGTTTTGATTGATAAGATAATTGATTGATAAGACTTGGTTTCAAGGACACATAACGAATAAGATGTTGAGTCTGGTTTTGAATTTATGACTATCTATATAAGGCATGACAAAATCCTAGTTTGAGAAAGACATGTATCATATAAGATGTTGAGTTTGATGTTGTTGATGTGATAACTTGTGTAAGGTCGCGTTGGTTTGTGTATGTATTAGGGAAGGAATCATCCTCAATAAGACATAGGTTGATTATTTTCGATATCTATTTTGGCGGAAAGGACACATCACATGCTTGAGACATAAGTTCAGTTGTTTTGTTACTTTGGAAATTTGTTTGATTTGACTTGATGGATTGTTGAATTTTTATCTTGTTGATGCATGACTTACGACAATTTACTATGTGTAGCGATGAACCCTAAAGGGTGACCTAGATGTGACCTGAGGGATCATCGATTAGTGCTACAAAGTATACATCAGAACCTCATAATTTTGAATAGAGTTTGATTGAAAAGACTTCATATAAAATCTTAATTTGTATGAAGATGGCTGAAGTAATGTGTAGTAGTGTATACCAGGCAAACCCTAATGGACTAACCTAGTGCGGCCTAGAGGGGATTCTGCTCAGATTGATAGCCCTTGCCTAGATTATACCTACAAAGATCTTGTAGTTCAACATGACCAATGACTTTTTGTCATATAGACAAATAAGATTGAATCATTATTTTATATGAACAAACCTAAAAGGGCCGACCTAACACCTTGGGGTACATCGAGAAAAAGGCCTTGCCTATGTCCGGATAGAGCAGCGATAGTTCCAACAATGAAAATGACCAGAAGTGCAAGCTAACTTTCAGAGCTATTTTTTGGATTGTTGACATGTTTTACATTTTTTGTGTTTTTGAATTTTTCCTAATGTTTTGGATTTTCTATCCAAGATATTTATTTATTTTTGTATTTTGATGGTTTTACATCTTCAGGATATCCAATGTAAGAACCAAATATGACATAGGTAAATTTCCTGCCCCCAGTCGAGTATAAGACCAATTGATTATGAATAGGATAGGATGGGGGATATGTAGTGCACTCAATGTCAATCATTCCAAGTTATGGAAAAGACAACCATTTATTATGAATTGTATGTACAAGCAATGGATAGGATAGATATGTGATATGTACAATGATAGATAGTATGTACAGGTAAGTCAGATTAGAATAATGGTAGACAAAGGAGCAAAGTCAACTACACATGGTGCCTATTTTGCCAAGTTTTCACCATGGTACTTATCCAAAGCACCACCGAAAGTGGTTTTCACTATTGGATGACTTATTTTTCTTTACTATTTTCTTGATTTTCTAATTTTTTTCATGTTACCAAGGCTTTGTTTCCCGGTTTTCACCTAGGTAACGATTTTTTAATTTTTAATTGATTTTTTTATATTTAATAATTAAGACAAGGCTCTCAAAAGCTATGTGTAGAAATTCTTCAGATGAAGACTGTTGATAGGTGCTGACAATGGTTCTCCTTCAAGATTAGAGAGTTGATATGCTCCTGATCCAAAGGCTTATGTGACAATGTAGGGTCCTAACCAATTAGGTTCAAACTTTCCTGGTTTCTCTCTTTCAGCTTGATTCTTGGGATTCTCCATTAAGACTAGGTCGCCAATTTCAAATTTTCTATTCAAGGCCTTCCTGTTGTAGCTGTGACGAAGATGATTTTGATATGCTTGGAGATGATCTAATGCCTTCTGTCTTCGTTCATCTAGGAATTCTAGCTCATGTAGTCTTGAAACTCGGTACTCATCATCCTCAATATGCCCTTTCAAAGATACCCTTAGGGAATGAATCGTGACCTTAATAGGCAAGATGGCCTCAGAACCAAATACTAAGGAATATGGAGTGGCACCAATGGGAGTAGGAACGCTTGTGTGATAAGCCCATAAGGCTAGATTAAGCTGTAAATTCTAATCATGACTAGCATCATTGACAGTCTTTTGAGGATTCTAATGATAGTTTTATTAGATGCCTCAGCTTGGCCATTACCTTTTGGGTAATATGGGGTGGAAAAATGTTGTTGGATATGGAACTCTTCACAGAGATGAAAAAATTCTTGGTTCTTGAATGCATGACCATTATCTATGATTATGGACTAAGGGACACCATACCAAAAGATGATATAGTTTAGGATGAACTTAGAGATCTATGTGTCGGTGATGTAAGTCATGGGAATAGCCTCAATCCACTTCATAAAATACTCAGTGGCTGTAATGATGAACTTATGTCCGTTGGATGATGTGGGATGTATCTTACCTATGAGATTGAGTCCCCATTGGGAAAAAGGCCATGGCAACGTTATGGGACAAAGCTCTTGTGTTGGTGCATGTACCAAGTCTCTGTGTACCTACATTGATGACATTTCTTGACAAAGACACATGAGTCCTTTTCGATAGTAGGCCAATAGTAACCCAGTCTCATAATATTATTAGCTAAGGTAGGACCACTAGAATAGGATCCACATATACCCTCATGTACCCCATGCAAGGTTGCTTGTACTTCTTCAGTATTGATACATCTCAATAAGGTATTGTCCAGGGCACATCTGTAAAGGGTGTCTCTGATGATAGTATACTTGGCTAACTTACGAAGGAATGTCCTAAGTTGTTTATTAGGAAGGTCAGGGGGTATGATTTTGGCATGGAGGTAGTCATAGATGTCCTTATACCATGGGGAATCAAGACCAACAATATCACACACCATCTCTAAATCAGTGATGTCATAGGAAGGGACCAAAGTTGATCTACCAAAAACTCAAACTTAGGCATGTTGCTAGGTATGTCCAACAATGAAGCAATAGTAGCCATGGCATTTACTGCCATGTTTAGAACATGAGGTATTTGATGAAAGTCAACCTTGTCCAAAGTACTCCTTAAAACTATATGCCATGCATTTGTAGGGAGCAAATTTTCATCCTTAGTCTCATAGTCATCATTTACCTATCGGATTACCAATTGATAATCACCATAAACCTGTAGGTTCTTGATCTTCCATTTGACTGCCATATGTAATCCTATCACAAGAGCCTCATATTCTGCTATGTTGTTGGTACATGGAAATGCAATCCTGAATGACTTAGGGATAGAATCACCCTATGGTGTGATAAACAATAAACCAGCCCCTGAGCCATGATTTGTATGGGAGCCATCAAAGTATAATTTCCTTGTCATGCTTGAGTCAATGGTGAATATAAACTCATTAGGAAAATTTGCAACTAAAGGGTGATTTGCTTGTATCGGTGCATCAGCCAACTGATCAACAATGACTTGTCCCTTGATAGATTTTCTCTCCACGTACTAGATGTCATATTCACTAATTATCATCACCCATTTGGCCAGTCGCCCTGTTAATGTTGCTTTGCTTAGAAGATATTTTAGAGGATCTATTTTCACAACCAACATTGTTTGATGGTTTAGCATATAGTGCCTTAGTTTTTGACTAGCAAATACTACCGCAAGACAAGCACATTCAATGGTACTGTAGTTAAGCTCATAACCTACCAAAGTATGACTGATATAGTATACTACCCTTTCATGACCCTCATTGTCATTTTATGCAAGCAATGACCCTAGTGATGAATGGGTTGCTGAAATATAGAGAATCAATGGTTGTCCCTCAATAGGTGGCATTAAGACTGGTGGTGTGAGTAGGTAATCCTTAATCAGTTGGAAAGCTTCCTGGAATTTACCTATCCATACAAAGGGTATTCCTTTTCTAAGTAAATGTTGAAAGGGATGTGTCTTATCTACTAACTACACTATGTATCTTCTGATGGATTGTAGTCTCCCTTGTAATGTCCTTAGCTAACTAAGATTAGTTGGTGGAGGCATTTCTATGATTTCTTTTACGTTGGTTGGATCCACTTTAATGCCTCGTCTAGAAATGATATATCCCAAAAGCTTTCTTGATTTCACTCCAAACACACATTTCTTCGGATTTAGTCTCACTTTATACTCTTCTAGCCTTTGAAATATCTTGTCTAAGACTTATAAATGATCAGCCCTTTTCAGCAATTTAGCAATCAGATCATCGACATAGTCCTCCATAAGAGTGTGTATGAGGTCATGAAAAATAGTGGTAATGGCTCGCTGATAGGTTGCTCCAACATTTTTGAGTCTGAAGGGCATAACATTCTAGCAATGTGTTCCCCATGGACATGTGAAAGTTGTTTTAGGTTGGTCTTCCAATGAAATTATGATTTGGTTATACCCTAAAAATCCATCTAGAAGGGATAACATTTCATAGCCTATTGTTAAGTCAACAATCATATCAATGTTCGGCAAAGGAAAATCATCTTTAGGGTAGGCTTTATTTATATCTCTAAAATATATGCCAATTCAGATGCCCCCTATTGGTTTTGTGACTGGTACAAGATTGGAAATCCAATCTACATAGTCGATCGATCTAATAAAACCAATGTCCAATAGTTTCTTCAGCTCAACCTTGACTAGTAAAGCAATCTGTGGGTGCATTTTCCTCAATTTTTGTTTCACTGGTTTTACACCTGGTTGTAAGGGAAAATGATGTAGTACAAGTTCAGGATCCATCCCAGGCATGTCTGCATATGACCAGGAAAAATTAATCTGTCTTTGTGTGAAGAATTTGCAAAACTTTGGCTGCTCTACTTTTGTCAATGATACTGCAAAATATACCAATCGAGGATTCTCTTATGTGCCTATGTTGACTTCTTCTGATTCTTTAACTAGGATGGGTGACTTTTCCTGTGTAATAGGGAGAATGTTCAAACCTCCATCCTTAGGTTCCTCAGAGAGTTTTTCGCCTTCGGATGTGTCCTTATTTCTTGCTTTTTCATTGTCTAAAGGCGCCTTTCAGTTTTCACCTAGAGACTCATCATTTTTATCTTTTTCATTCTTTTTCTTATTTTTGTGACTGGAGGGTTGAACAAATTCCCCAAAATATTCCTTGTTGTCCAATTCAATGGTATATCTAGCCTTGTGATCACCACTAGGTATTCCTTCTCGTAGTCCTAGGAACTCAACAATTGCTTCATCATTCTCAAAAATGTCTAAGACAAGTGTGTCTTGTTGGTCCCAATCAATGAGTTGGGGATAGACTAAAGGCATGTCATCATCAGAGTTGTCAAAGTTCAAAGGGTTCAAGGTAAAATTTGAGTTGTTCATATAGTCACAAAATTTTCTTACCAAGTCCTCTTTGCTCTTTTGCTTAGATCTAAGTGGATTCTGAGGTGGGCCTAATGCTAAGGTTTGGTTATCTGAAGTGGATTTGTCAGATTCCCAAGAGGTAGGGTCAAGATATTCCCAATAGTAATGTTTAAACCATTCCTCTTTTGTCAAAGTCTTAGGTGGACAGGAATTCAATGGATTTGGCAAAGATTTCAGCATTAAGTCAAGCTCTCCAAATAACTTATCAAGGTCCATGATAGAGGTGGAGGATAGGGAATCCCACTCATATTTGTTTGAGTCAGGGGAATCACAGTAGGGTTGGTCAGATGGTTCATGGGATGTCTCAATATCTTCAAAAGCACTTACTTCCTCGAGTAAAGGTGATGTGGTACTAGGAATTCCAATCTGAAGTAGTTGAAACCCAAGCCCTAAGCCTTTCAGCCATTTAGAAACAATGATTGGTTCATTCCTCCCATCTTGATGTAAGCCTAAGCCACTATGTCCATTATATCCCTTGCTCTACATGATGGTGAAACCCTTTCCATACTAGTGTGTAGGTATGTGAGCAAGTGGGGGAGGTTCTTCATTGTCTTCTCTATACATCTAGGAGGTCACATCATCTTCATTTATGGCCTCTTTGCTTAATTCTCCCCATTTAGTGAAAGTTGTCATGGGAGGGATGTGTATAGTGACCACCGACTGTCTCCTATCTGTTGTAGGTAAACCATATGATTTAGGAGGAACCAGGTGGCTAACATAATAAGTTGTCTTCGTGTGATATTATCCACAACCCTTGTCTTGGATCTCAACCCTAGGAGTGGAAGGTAATGATGGAGAAGTAGATGTTTTAGAGAGAGTAGATGGATCGACATAGTGAGATGAATTGGACAATGAAGCTTCTTAGTTTACTAGCACTTGGCTTTGGGGTATCTCTCATAGATTGGTGCAATATTGAAATGGGTCTGGATCACCATCTATTGTGATTTCAATGCCATTATAGGGAAATTTGAGACATTGATGATAGGTAGAAGGGACAGCCTTCATAGTGTGAATCCAAGGTCTGCCTAGCAGAAGGTTGTATGGAAGGGTGAGATCCAAGACTTGGAATTTTGTCTCCATAACTGTAGGACCAATTCTAATAGGAAGTGTTACAACCCCCTTTGATTTTTGTTCTTCATCGTCATAAGCCTTAATGACAATGCTTTTGGTTGTTTCCACACATGCTTCCGGGAAACCTAATTCCTTAACCAATTTTAAAGTGCAAAGATTTAACCCTACTCCTCCGTCTACTAGGACTCGTCCAACTTTGGTTTTGTGAACAAGCACTTCAAGGTGTAACAGGTCATTATGATTTGTCTTCTCAGTTGGATAGTCTTATTCAGAGAAGGTGGCATAATGATTATTGGTCAAGTAGCCTACCATTTCTTTGAAACTATTGGCATCGAGATCATCAGGGACAATGGTGCTTTGTAAAGCCTTATCTAAAATGGATTGATGTTCAAGGGAGATACGCAATAGTTCCAATATAGAGATTTGGGTTGGGGTCTTCCCCAACTGATCAAGTAAGTTATATTGTGACTTGGAAGTTTGTGGTTCCTGATGTGATGGTGGACCTTGGATGGTGATCTTGGTTTGGCGAGTGTTAACAACACACTCGGGAGTCTTATTTATGATAATGGTATTGACATGCTCTTCGGTAGCTCGGATATGATTTACGATGGGGCCACTATAATCATGCTTGACACTAGCATAATTGGTGGAAGTATTGGTCTTGTTACCTGAACTAGGGGCTTTTCCTTTCCCATGATCATGTAGTGGGTCAGAAAAGACCTTGTGATCAGTGTTTGAAGATATTAGTTTATGTCCACTAACCTAAATAGTTATGTCCTCGACAAAGTCTTGTATGATGTTTTTCAGTTGTCAGAAATTTTGTAGGCTATGTCCTTCAGTCTGATGGAAGTCACAAAAGGAATTGTCATCCCACCAAAATGGTTTAAATTTCCCTGGATTGTATTGTCTTGGCTCTTGACACTGTATGAGATTATGTTGCAATAGTTGTTTGAAGACTGAGTCGATGGGTTCCCCGAGGGGAGTGAACTCATGTTTTGGAAACCTTCTTTGTTGTTGTGGATGTTGGGTGTTTTGGGTAGTGTTGAGCGTTTTGTTGAAGACATTGAGTGAGTTAGTAGAGGGATTATTTCCTCTAAGTGTGATGATCGGTCCTGCATGTAAGGTTTTTGCATCAACTACCCCATCGTTGGTAACGTTTTTATTTTGAGACCAAAACCTATTTCTATCATTGGGTGTGTTCTGCACATTTGGATTTCTATTGGGTGTCTTAAGTTCCCCTTTGTCAATGAGACCTTTTTCTAGTATGAGCCCCTTTTCCATTAGTTTTGCAAAGGATGTGCAACAATGTACCCTCAAGTCACTTCTCAATTTTGGGTTGAGGTTTTCTTGGAAGATAGTGACCTTTTGTTTCTTAGGTATCTCAACAGGACATCAACTGGCTATAGTTCTCCATCTCTGGAAGAAAGTGATAGATGTTTCTCCTTCATCTTGTGTAGTGTGACACAAGGTTGCTATGTTAATCTCATGGTCGATTTTAAAGGAGAAGTGTTCAATGAATTTTTGAGCTAGTTCATCCCATGATTTTATGCCATAGTCAAGACCTGAAAATCACTCTAGTACAATTTCAATAAGACTTCTTGGAAAGAGTCTCATAAGATAGGTGGGGTCATAGTTGACATCTATACACATCGTGCAAAATTCCCTTATGTGTTAGACTAGATTTCACTTTCCATTGTATTTGGGAAAGTTTGGTATGACATACCCATGAGGCAAAGGTGTCATGTACAATGATTTATCGAAGGGAAATGGGCATAAATCCTTTGCTGAAAAGGTTTTCTTGTTAGACACTACCATGTTATCCATCTATTTTTGAAGTGCATGCATTTGTGTCTACAGGACATCAACTTGCATTAATGATGTGTTAGTTGGATTGTTTGGATCTATGTACGTGTTTTGGAATCCAACGTTTTGTGATGGGTTTTGGTTAAATGTTGGTATGTAAAGTGGATTTTGATTTGGAATTTTAATGCATATTATGATTCAAAATCTATGAAATGGATTTTGATTTGGGGGTTTGTGAGAAGGGTTCTGATTCTAATCTGTGAAAATGGATTTTGATTTGGAATTTGTGAAGTGATGGGTCAGTTTCCATATTGAAAGGAGGTATACCTCCCACCTATGAGACCCCAATCTATGGTATGGTACTAGCGACATTAACACTTGGTATAACTATTGTCTGTGGAATAGTGCTAGTGACATTGACACTTGGTATAGGAGTTGATGTTTTAGATATTTTGTTCCCAAAAAAAGGACCAAGTCATTGGACGATGATGCCCCTATGGTGAAATTTAGCCCCTGTGTCATGCTAGATATACCAAATGGAGATGTGTGTATCATTGGAGAACTCTATGTAGCTACTCCATATGGTATAGCAGTAGTCACTTGAGGTATAGTGGCACTAGTAGTGGTAGTGTTTGTTCCTTGAGTAGATGCAGTTTGTAAGGTACGAACGTCAAATACAAGAGGTAATTTGACACCCTCTGCTAGAAATTTGGCTAAGTATCATTGAGGATCATTTGCTAGATAGTCATCTACAAAGGAAGAAAACTCAGGGTCTTGTGCAACAACATCTATGTCTTCCACTACAATGCGTCCTTGTGTGTCTCTAGTAACAAATTTGTCTAAAAAAGTTTTGTGAGGTCTCGATGAAGATGTCCTTGAAAAGGGATTTGAGAATGGATTGATGAATTCATTTGGATCAGCCATCTTTTCTCTTTCTTTCCTTTTCGATCTTGTTTCAACCATGTAATGTAAACTCAAAGTGCAAGTGATGAAAAAGCTAAGTCTATGGATAGTATGAATCTAATCTATGTTTTTGAGATTTTCTGAATATATAAAGGGTGAATGTATGCAGCTATTTTTTTGGTATTTTCTTTGCAAATAAGGTATGTCTCAAATGATGTTATTCTAGGATGATAGTATCTAAATATGTAAAGGTCTAAGTGATCAATTTGGAAGATTCTAAAAAGATGTTATCTATTAGCTAAAGCTTAACCTAGGTTTCAATTTAGTTTTGACAAGGAACCTCTGTAGGACTAGGACCAAAGGATAAGGTGAGCTCCCAAACTAGACTGATGAGTTGGAAGGACTCACGTGTAGGAAAAAAGATATGATGATTAGGTTCAATGACAACATTTCTTGAATCAAGGGTTTATCCAAAGCATGAAAGGTTCCTATCTTAAAATATGCAAATGATGATCTCTCTAAAGGAAATAAAGACTCCTAAGATGAAAGTAAAATCTACAACTAGGGTATCTATTGCTATGATTGAATCATTCCTAAAGGATGTAATCGTGCAAATTTTGAGCAAACTATCTTGTTTCTATCCAAGAATCAATGAAAAAGGATAAGTCAGATACCGGTTTGACTGTTTGTTTTCGGTCTGTGACAGTGAATTATGGTTTTCTGGTAATCAGGCAGATGCGTCACAAAATTTAATATTTGTGGTTTTCTTTGACTGTTGTGCTCTATTGGTGAATTTAGCCTTGGGTATAAATTGTGACTGAAGACTTCTCAGATGTTTTTTTTGGACTCTGACTATGTACTGGTAAAAACTAGGTTGGGTCTGTGACAAGGGCATATGTGTCGTTCCAGACTGTAGATGTGGCTCACCTATTCAAATGCGTCACATAATGTTTCAAGTGTGGGTTTTCCAGTGATAGAGGTAATAAACATATGCGACTCAAGACTTCAGATGTGGTATTCTAGTAAGCATATGTGACTTTCTCTAACAGATGCGACTCACGAGCAAGCAGATGTGACTCAGATTCTGGTATATGCAAATTGGACTCAATTTTGACAGATGTGATAGACTGGTTAATAGATGCGACTCTAATAAATAGATGCATTTCTCTATTGAAAAATTGTGACTTTGTTTGACAATTGTGGTTTTTCGATGAATGGTTGCGGTTTTCTAGTAAATTATAGTGTAAACTAACTCTATTTTGTGATCAATTTTTGGCGAATAAAAACAATCAGAAGACAATGTATTTCTAGTTTGACAATCATGAACATGTGTAATTCCAAAAAACAAGTACAATCCTAAGGCTAGCAGTGACAATACTTGCTGAGTTCTCACTTGGGTTTCCCCAACTATGCTTATTCAAAGCAGATGACTAGAAGCTTGACCCCACCGGCTCCCCTCCATGACACTCACTTCTCTGGGGCAGCCAAGCTTCAGTACCCATGAAACTCCCATAGCATACTTCTCATCTCTACTAAGAACCATATGAACGTGAAATGACTTTAGAGGTCTAACCTCTTGCACCAGCAAATAGAATATTTTTGGCTTACTAAAACAATTGGCTCGTAGTACAAGAACCCATTTAGGTGGCTATGTGTGAGGTAAGATACAACGATCTCATCTACATAAAAAATCTGCACCTACAACCTTAGGGTTTCCCTTAAGGTTTACATTTATATACCGGTCGAGAGTAGCTCAGCGAAAGAGCTTCGTTTCCAATTTGAGTCATCTTGGGGTGAGCACTTTTTCCCACCAAGATAGGCCCAATTTCTCTTGCACCCAAGATCACATGAATGCACAAGGGGAGAGGATACTCCTATATACTGAATCGGGTAATAACAGATTGTGCTTTGACACCAAAGACAGTAGACAATAATAAATTTTAAAACCCAAATGACAATTTTCTAATCTACCAAATAGTTTGTTTTAAAATAGTCTTCGACATACGTCCTGCAAAATAATTCATCAGTAGTTTTGAATTGGTCTTCATCGATCATCCTGCAAAAAGGTTTCGAAAACTTGTCTTTTATTCTACGTCCTGCAAACACTATGTTAACTCCTTAAAACAGACGTTGCAAACCAAAAATTAGTTAAAATAAAAACATAATGAAAAACTATAAAACAGAAATTAAACCCAAAAATTTCACTAGTCAGATGCATGATGCAGGGCAGCAAATGCGTTGCAGATTTTCACCAGTTGATTGCGTTGCGAAAAGCCACAGATGCATCAAATTTTTTAGATGAATCATTGTATTTGTTAGATGCGGTTCATAATATCAATTGTGTCATTTCTTATGTCAAATGCGTCGGGCCATATGATACCTGTAAAAATTGAATAAAACTTCTACGAATTTGTGAAGAATGTGTCTTCATGTCGGTTTCACCAAATGTAACATCAGGAAAAAAAAGCAGGATTAAATCAATAAAAAAATAATTAAACTCAAATGTAAACTAAAGCTAAAACATAAACACAAAATGATCTCACCTAATATCTACATCCTTCCATGAATGACCTTAATTGTCCTCCATTTCGCCGTGATGGTATTCTTGTCCTCATAGTTTTAGTATGTGTGCAAGTATAGCCTTGATATATGTGATAGTAGCGAAGTATCAAAGATTAAACAAGTGCTCCAAAAGTCATCAGATTTCGAGAGGAGTTGCAATGATAAAAGCCAGGTCAATTTATAGAAAATTGATCATTTGAATGAGAGGTCGAGATTGAAAGATAGACGAACGATTTAGATTAAAAGATTTGACATGCATTGAGATAAGTGTTAGTACTAACGTGAGTGATAAAACTTAAGAATAGAGATCAAGATTAAATAATGATTTAATCTCTAGTTGAAAGTATTCGAAAATTAGAAGAATAATGTTTGTATGAAAAGGATAAAGATAGATTAAAGAAACAATCTGTTTGAATGCACACATAAATTAATTAATTAAATAAATATATTTAATTAATAAATGTCTACATGCATAAGAATTAAAACTAGATAACTGACTGGTTATGACAGATAGTTTACTTGTGAAAGACAATCAGACATTAAATCAGGAGATAACTGACCGATTTAAATAAATCTTGAGTCAAGTGGAAATGAATTATAATTAGATAACTTAAACAATTATCTAGATATAGAAGAATATATCCCAAAATAAGATTTTATGAATTAAATGATTATTTAATTCAACATTCTACATTTAAGGATTAAATTAAATAAATAAGATTTATTTAATTGATCGAGGAAAGGATTAACAAATAATTAAAGTATTAAAGTATTTATTTAATTATAGTCGGAAATATGATTAGGATAAATTAAATAGGAATTTATTTAATTTAAGAAAGAGGATAAAGTTGATTAGTGATGTAATTAAATAAAGAACATTTATTTAATTAATCAAAGTTTGAATAAAGATAATATGAATTAATTAAATAATTAAGTTTATTTAATTAATAGAGGAATAAATGTTAAAATGAATTAATTAAATAATTAAGTTTATTTAATTAATAGAGGAATAATGAAATTTAGAGAATAATTAAATAATTAACATTATTTAATCATGACTATGAAAATACGAATTATGAAGAAATTGAAGTCATGGGCTTAGACCAAATTTTAGTGTCTACAATATGCATTTGGGATATTTTCTTGAAAGGAATTTACCAAATTTTCTGATTCTTTTCCTATGTTTTGTGGCTCAACCACATTTCAGTTTTTTGACCTCTTGTATTTCATGTTCTTACAAACATGGCTACTATGATCTAAATTATCAGTTGCTTTGGTGTATGTCTCCAGAATGCTTTGCTTTGATTACATAGCTACACATATGTTTATGTTATATAAAATCACATTTTATATTAAGCACATCTTAACTTGATGGCATTACACCTGAAGTGTTGTTAATTTATGGCATCCCAACCAACACTCTTAAGTGTGGTAATTGTTAGTACACAGACAATATATAAATGTCTTGTAGTAGACATGCTTCATTTTTGAAAATTCACTATACACTGCATTTCAGTTTCCTTAAAAAATTGAATCCAATGTTTCCTAGAAGTAAAGTAACCACTACTTTTGGAACAATATAAGTGCATCCTTTTTGTTCATGAAATATCTCTAGAATATTATGCATGTTTAATAAGAGAAAGAACCAGAGCCTCCTAACATGTTTGTTAAAAAGAAATTAGAATATGTATTTAAAAGATTCTCTATAGTTAAAAAGATGCAAAGAGCTCCCGAAAAACAAGCATTTACATTAAATTTGAGAATTTAATGACAACTTTTGGTTTTGGGTACCAGCTCCTCCAGTTGGAATCTTGCACCTAAACTCATTAAACCTTTTTCTAATTTGCTTCTATTGAGCATGTCCACCTTTGTCATAAACAATGAATAAACAGGTCGGTGATTAGAGAGATTTGATTCTCCATGGCCATAAGAGAGTTGTCTTAAGCCTTTACCATACCAAATTATATAATTACACCTACAGAACAAACAATGATTTAAAGCATAAGTAAATATAAATTGAATGTTTAAATCTTAAACTGAAATACTAACATATCTGAGCAATTAACTTATTTTCACAGTAGCAGTCCATTCAAACTAAAAGATGATAATCGACCAAGGAAACAAGGTTGACATGTGGAAACAATCCTTATGTTTGAGAACTTTTTGGGCCTCTAAATCAACCTTTTCTATCTATAGGTCCTCTTTCTGTGAAAATCGATATGCTCTAAACAAATAGTTAGATGTTATTCTACAAGTCATAAAGATTTTAAAGGCTTGCACTACTACTTAGAGGTCATTTGTGATCTTTTTTATAAGATTAAAAATACACGTACAAAGAATAATACCATCTCCAATCCTGTTATTGATGTAACCATCCTCTTTATGGCTGGGTCCCCCACTCTTCTACCAATTTCCTATCTTTTAATTGTGTTGAATTTTGGTTTGTAACAACCTATTGTGGTATTTTTGAGGGGGGTTTCCCTTTGATAGCTACTCATTCTATGGGTTTCGATAGGAGTTTTGTTGGTTTGGTGTAGTTTGTCAACATCCTCCTTTCCTGTGCCAAAATGGGAACTTTGGAACACGATATGGATATGCATCAAAGCATAATGAAAGGGGTTTTTCGATATTGTGGTAGGAAATGCTCTAGTGGACATGTATGCAAAATTGGAAAGCATACACAAGGCATGTGAATTGTTTGATAGAATTCCTGAAAGAGATGTCATTCATGGAATATGATGATTGCGGGATATGCACAAAATGGATTTGTTGAAAAGGCTTTAGAAACTTTGCAAATGATTAGTTGGTGTGGAGCCAAATTCCACAACCTATGCCAACATCCTCCCTTCCTATTCCAAAATGGGAGCTTTGGAGCAGGGTATGAACATCCATCAAAGCATAATGGATGGGGGATTTTTGTCAGATATTATGGTTGGAAATGCTTTGTTAGACATGTATGCAAAATGTGGAAATGTACACAAGGCACGTGAACTCCTTGATGGAATACCTCAAAGATATGTCATCTCATGGAATGCAATAATTGCAAGATATGCACAAAATGGATTTTGCAAGGATGCTCTCAAAATATTTGAATTAATGAAGCACTCTGAAACATATCCTAATATTGTAAGATTTGTTTGTATTCTTTGTGCATGCAGCCATGGAGGTTTAGTGGATGAGGGTTGTACATACTTCAATCACATGAGTAAGCAGTATTGTATTACACCTACAATTGATCATTATGTGTGCATGGTTGACCTTCTTGCATGTGTTGGCTATCTCGAGGACACTCTAAACTATATCATTAAGATGCTAGTTAAACATGTGGTGGTTGTGTGGACGTGTTTTCTTGCTGCCTATAGGTTACATATGAATATATGCTTAGGAGTATTTATATCCACACTGCTCTTCAATTTGGATCCTAAAAATGTTGTGACTTATGTTCTTCTCTCAAACATCTATGCAGAAGTGGGCAGGTGGGGTGAAGTTCAACTATTAAGGAGATTGATGAAAGATAGAGGAATTAAAAAGATACCTAGATTTAGTTAGGTCAAAGGCTATAAAATGGTACTTTCATTTTGTGTAGGAGATAGATCACATCCACAAACATGGTAGAGCTATGCAAAGTAGGAGAAATTGGCTTGGAAAATGAAGGCAGTAGGGTATAAAGAATCATTTATTTGCCACCATAGTGAAAAGTTAGCAATTGCATTTGGTTTGTTAAACATGGACCATGGTAAAACTATTAGAGTTGTTAAGAACCTTCAAGTATGTTCTGATTTCCACACTACATCTAAATTCATCTCCAAGATTGTTGCAAGATAAATTGTTCTAAGAGATGTGATATATCCATAAAACATACCTGATATTTCCATAACTCTTGTGACAAGTCATAAGTTCCATCTTTAAACCCTTGGATTTCTAGATAGCTTAATCCTACACTCTTTTGCTCAAAATGTGCCCTCAAATTCTTTTACCTCAAAATATGAGCAATCAATCGGGCATGTTAAGAACTTCTTTCATGCAAGCACTTCAAAAAATAAATATATTGTAGCATATACATAAGATTACAAGATGTGTAATTATCAAGTGCACATTATAACAACAAATTTATGTTTCATCACATTACAAAATTCAAATTGAACCACAACCAACATCATCAACAACCTAACTTCAATTCCATATTCAATAACAAAGTCATAAAAGTACAAACAAAGGCTCAAAAAGATCAGTGAAATATTTAAATCAAATTTCAATCATTACCGACAATCCAAGCATCACACTCAATATAGCTATATCATTTTTCCCAAGGCTTAGAGAAATGGGTATCTTGGCATTGAAGCTTGGACTCATTTTATTTCCATTTTCACTTCCTGCATCATAAATCAAGTTTTAGAAGGTCTTCATTAACATTTTCAAAATCCTTCATACAATAAACACAAAGATGAAAACCTTGAATGCACTATTATGACTCTAAACTTTGCATTATAAATGGCTTGGACTTCAACCACACTTACAAGATATAATACTTTCATAAACTAAAAGGATGAATTGTACCAACAGGTTGGTAGCCATCAAATGTCAAAACTTGTACAAACAATAAACAACTACCCAATGTTCACTATAGGTTCCCTAAACACCATTTCTTGATAAATTACTAATTTCCCTATTCATTTTCTACCAAATATGTCAAGATTTTGTCTCCCGGATTAGAATGAATGATAGAGAAAGTAGTAATATGATCTAGAGGAAAGTAATTCCAGTTACCAATAACAGTGAAATAACCATATCTGGATCTGGATAACTATGGTTATAGCATCCAATCCATAAACAACTAAGTAGAAGGCCCAAAATTTAAGACAGAGGCCATAAATAACAACCATAGAACCAAACCTAAGAACTGACTCTATGGAGCATTTATAAGAAAAACTAGAGGCTCTATGGCTAAACATGATATATGAGATTCTAAATTGGTCCCCATAACTTACATGGGAAAATCTAAGGCTTTATGACAAAGCTTTGTTTTCAAATTTTGTGTTAACAAATCTGGCATCATAAAGTTCACACAAACAACATAATTCATCATACTAAATTGAATTTCCTCATGCTAATGTTTTGGAGCAAAAAAAATAGAAGCCATGTAGAACATGAGATAAACAATGTTTTCTTTGTAAACTGACATATTATGTTAATCATTGTGGGTATAGGTAGTGTTGTAATGAGTTAAGGTTCAGTTGTTGTAAGTTGTGTTACCAATAATTGTAAGTCTTGTCATTCAAATAGCAAGAATTATGTCAAAGTAGGTGCACTAAGTATTGGGTCCTCCCTATTATAAGTAAATTGTATTTTAACATTACCAGATTATGAAAGATTTGATGATTATATATTTTTTGTTTTAAAATTACTTGAGTTATTATTGTAATTGATGTTCTCTAGTAGCATAGAAGATATCAACAAACATTTTGGTGCCATTGCATTCGTGCAAATCAGGTCAATTGAAATTGGTTCAAAGGATACATCAGTCACCAATACCTATTGAGGACACCACATAAATGATGGCAATATAGGTGGTTTGACTAATTGAAGAAGTGGTCAAAACAAACCAAGAAAGGAAAGATAATCATAAAAGACTCCAAACATTTAAGGGACCTATCCATACATGAGCACATCAAGGAAGAATCATGCAAAAACCAAGTGCTTCCAAGATCCATTTGGGACAACTTAGCAGTAACCAAATATGTTGATCGACTGCTTGATCATTTACCCAAACTTCTTGCTAAGCACTTAATTGTAGCACAAAACCTTCATGTCAAATGTGACCATGAATTGCAATGACAACAAAGACTCAAAGACAGACATTGAACCAAAAAGTGATAATGTCATTGATCCCAAACAAAGGTGGGAGAAAGAGAGACCAATAGGGAAATAGACCAAACAATTAAACAATCTACTAGATTATTAGAACAAGAGTAGAGACAAGGGCTACATGAGACAACCTCCACTAGAAAACCGAGGAGACAAGTATGATAAATTAGTGAAAGTTTATGCCAAAGAATAAGATGAAGCTAAAGCCAAAATATGAGTAGAAGATGGAGCTAAATCCAAAGGCATAGTAGAAGATGGTGCCCTTTCAACCCTTCCAGTCCATATTAATCATGGAGATGTAATCTGTAAGTATGCAGAAAAGTATCAAAGGGGAGCCAAAAAGTTAGAGATTTTCATAGGGCCTATGAATCAGCTCTTGTTGTTTTTATATGAAAATATTGTTGTTTGTTTTCTATTTATAATATCTATTGGTGTCATTTGGGAACTCCTATTTTTGGGAATTCAATAAGAGTTCTCAAACAAAGTAGGATGACATCTACTGTACAACTGAACATTTAAATGGAATTCGAAGCATGATTTTATTTAATTTTTAATTTGCTTCCTTAAGGCAACCTCATAAAATGCCCTTTTCTAATTATATATCAAACTATGTATTGCTTCTTTTCTTTTACTACTGGAAGTCACAATTTTAATGTTGTATGCTTGCTCTGTCTCTTGTAGTTTTTTGTTCCATGATTTCAAGACTTACCATTTATTAGTTTGTGATTTGCAAGGTTGGGAAGAAATTGAATTGAAACAAGAGCATGATGGTGGAGGTCAACTAGAGACCAAGATATCCCTACCAACTATGCCTTCTTTATATATTACTGCATTTCTTTTTAAGGGATGTCAAGAGATTTATAGAAAAACTTAACATTGCGATTGAAAAAGTAAGGCTACTTAAGGACATGATAGGACCTCTGTTGCAAGTGTGTTGATAGTAGTGTCCTTGACATCCCTTAACAAGTGCTCTAAACCTGCAACAAAACAGGTTCTAATCTGTATTTATAGGTTTCCCTTTGTCATTTTGAAAGAGTGAAATTTAACTCCTCCTAAAGTGGTTTACTTAAGAGATAGTTATTTCTTTCTTTTTGTACTTATTAATAAATCAAACTATAACAAGAAAATACAAAATAGATAACTCCTAAAGTGGTTTCCTTAAGAGATGGTTATTTCTTTCCTTTCATACTTATTGATAAATCAAATTATAACAGAAAATAAAAAATAGAAAGTCATCTAATCTAATCTATAATAGAAAATATAAGACCTGGGAAATGATAAGTGTAAATTTGTTAAGCCACAACAATGAAAAGGGAAAATGGGGTAGATACACCTACAATTGACTTTTCTGATGCCAAAAATAGATGTAGGAGACCAAAAGAGCGGTATTGGGTAATTCTCAAACCAAATGGAGAACTTTCAAATGTGTGCGCTGCTACAAAAGAAACTGAGTGCTTCTACAAAGAAACTATGCACTTTTGCAAGTCAAGCCAGGGAAATATTGTCCAAGTGTCCAATGCCTCTAAAACTTTTAAGATCTACTAGCCAAAATTCTTTGATCTTCCTTTTGATTGTAGAATGTAAACATCATTTATCAAATTTGAGATATCCTAGGCTGAGGTTGGTGACAATGGGTAAAAGGATGTGATGCTATTAAAGAAATTGTGTCACTCAGTCCCCTAGATGGTGTATTTCAACCTCAATAGTAGCATAATAGAAAATTTTGAGTGTTTGCTGACCTAGTTGTGGTGGATGTATTGTGTGCAAAGATTTAGATATCAAAAACATAAATCCTTGAAGAAAAACTATGTAATAGTGGTATGTTAATCATGGAGGGAAAATAGAGTGATGATGATCACAAAAATAAAGAAATGGAGAAGGTAGGGATAGGAAAATTTAAAAAAGGTCTTATATCCAAATAGGGAAGGCTATGGCAATGGTTTTTAGCTATGGCTTTGAGAGGGGAAGAGGAAATGGAAATCTATGGCTTCCAATGGAGTGAATGAGAGATTAGATAAGAGAATATATGAGATTAGGAGATTACTAAGAGTCCATGGCTATTATGGCTCTAGGGGCTTCAAAAAACTTCAGTCCTCAAATCTCTTGCTTGTTGCCCTACTGTGTAATGGAGTCATGTTGATCAATTGGGCATGTTGAAGAGAGACTATAAATGCTTGCTACATTTTCTATTTTCTTCTTGTGTAACCAAGAAAATGGAGGCTAAAACTATATTTATAGAGTTTCGAGATAAAATTCTATTGGAAACAAAGTAATGATTAGGGCATGAACAAGTGGTAACTTTTTCAAATTTAAACATGCACACTGGCACCCTTCTAGCACAAGTGTCCAGACATTAGCGCACAACCCGATAAGTATTCCTAAATTTGGATCTCCATACATTATCCATCTATAATTAGGGAAAAGGCCAAAAACAAGTCAAATGGAACTAAAACATGTCTAGCAAATGGAAACCAAAATGAGTAAAAAAACATAGTGCAAAAGTTGCCAAGTAGGAAATTTTTGACCTTTCACATTTCTAAAAGAAGAAGATGCTTCATTCACTCTTCTTGTGCATATACATCTTCCTTAGAGAGAAGAAGAGTATTTAGGGCTGAGAATAGCTTACACCAAGGGGAAAAAGTTAGTATAAAAGTTTTTGAGGTTTAATGAATGGTACTTGTACCAATGAAGTATACCAATTCTTTGAAATCCCCAATTTTGGTCTACTTAGGTCCTATTCTATCTATCTTGACTTCACCTGCAACCATATCTCACAAAGTGGTGCAAGCCAAGGGGGAGATTAATACATTGATGAATCAACCCAAGGTAAGTATCTCTAAACCTAATCTCTTCCTTTTTGTACTTTATTTGATATTGTGAATGTTGTATGCTTTGTGTATTAGGTAGCATGGTAGTCTGTATTACTCTACTTCTATCTTCTACATTGTTGTTATCTTTAGCTCATGCTTCAACATATGATGACACCTTGAACCTATTAAGGCTCTCCACTTCTTTATATGATGCATGTATAGATCCTCATCTAAACTCATTCTAACCCCCTTCTACAAATAGCTAATTCTTACAGTCCAAACCATTTTGTGGACTGCCATCTAATATTGTGTTTGATCTAGAATGTTCTTCTACATCTTTCCTATTTAGAGAATATTATATTATAAAGGATGGTCTTTTACATCTTTCCTATTTAGAGAATATTATATTATAAAGGACTATTTTAGGCCAAACCAAAGGACCTTAAGGTAATTGATGCTTAAATCATGTGAAGGCCAAACTATAGATTGCTAACACAATTGAGGAGGAAGTAGAGATGAAGGGACCTTCCAATGTTATGCAAGTCATCACACACAATCCCCAAGCATTCATATTAGCATACCCAAGTGTTGAAGGATTATAAGATCAAATTTTTGTGACCCATTGTAAGATCAAATTTTAGTGACCTTGTGTGTCTATCTCATTTTTAACTCTAGGCTTAAAATCAATTGCAGCTATATTTCCCTAGAGGCAAATGTATGTGATACAGGTAAAGAAATAAAATTTCATATAAAATTTTTGTGACCCCTTTTTTCTATCGCATTTACATGGATGTTTTTTGTAGTTGTTGAATGAGTAGGGCATGCTCAAGATGGGTGCCATGGGCATGGAAAAGCCAACAGTGAAATGTAATGTTCTTGTAATCATTATGTTGCTCCTATTCAAGACCACCTACTTTCAAGATTAAGATTAACATATACAAGCCTTGTTATGAATCCCTAGTTTCAAAATAAGTTTGGACAATATAGTAAATTCATCTAAGCAATGAGTAATCATTCTTAACACAATAAAAAATGGCCTAACCACGTACAAATTTGAAAAGTAAAATTAACTGAAACCATGGAAAGTGACTTACCACAAGATTCTACACAAAATCGTGTCTGATGCGGAAAAATGGGCAGAGGTTGCAACCCTAAATCAGGCATCATGCTTTCACTTCTCCATTTTGGCAGGCTACCTTGAAAATAAGGTTTTTTAGCAGGCTATGCCTGAAAATAAGGTTTTGACTCACTTCTCCATTTTGGCAGGCTACGATTGAAAATAAGGTCTTGATGAAGGTTTTACAGTATGTTTATTAAAATGAAAATTATGGCCAATATTTTAATAATGAGCACATTTTAAATCAACAAGCTTGGATCCTTATTCTCTTTTATTTTTTTGTCTAGTTTTTTGCTTAATTCTTTTTTTATTTTTGATCTTTATGTTTGTGGTGTCCTTAATTGTAATGTATGTATTTCATTTTTCTTATATTCCTTTGTTTATTATATCATCTTTTGTATATTATCTTATATATTTTTTAATCTTTTATTTTTTCTTCTTTGTTTTTTGTAATTATATTTCTATTGTTCTTGGTTTGTAATTTTGTAGATTATCTCCTTAATTTCAATTTATTTTATTCCTTTTATGAATTGGTTCTTTATTTGAGTTCTTTTATCCTCATGTACTTGGTTTTTAATTTTTTCATTTATTTTTTTTGTTTTTAACATTAACATTTAGTATCTTAAGAAACAAACATAGCTCCTTTCTCTTTCTTTCTTTGTGTCAAGGTTTTTGCATTTGTCTTTTTAGATTTGATCTTTATGTTTGTATTGTGAAGCTATTATGCAATTTTCATAATGTCATTATATAAGCTTCATTATTTTATAAGCATGTGTATATCATATGTTCATTATATAATCATTATTTATATATTTTACATATGTAAATTATAGATCATTATTTATATATATATTTTTTCTTTTAGAACTGTTGTGCCTCTCTCTCTTTAGTTTTCAATTTTTATTTCTTTACTTCTTTGCCATATTTAGTTTTTAAAAATTTCATTCTCCTCTTCTCTTTTATTTATTTACTTTCCTCTCATTATTTTTTAATAAAAAAATCAATCAACCTTCTGTTGGTTATCTCCCTCTCCTTGTTTTTTGTGTCCTATCCCCTCAACTTCTTTCCCCTCTTCTTTTTAAGCATATTGGGTTTGTATCTAACCATCTTTCATATCCTTATGCTCTCTATCATCCTGATGATGGATCACTGAGTGTCATCCAAAACATTGATGAAAAACTCAAACACAATCTAAATCCAGAAATAACAAACTATAAATGTTAAATACATATATAAAATTACTACTAGCAATTGCACCTTGGTGTGCAATAGGTATGCCAAAAAAGGTATGAAAGGTCGATTAGAGAAAATTTTGGTATATTTTTTTAGACATATGTGTAGTACATGAGGTCAATTGGTAGGTCATTTAGCAAATGATGTTGTTTATGTAACGAAGGTCTCAATTAGCATTTTCTCAATAAATATATATTTTAAATATAATTTTTCACTAGACAAAATTATATATTTGTAATAGTAAATTTATTACAAGAGTTCAGTTTATTTTTTCTCTATCCACCTCTCTATATCTTATCTATATCTCCCTCTCCATTTTATGTCCTTCTCTCTCTATATCTTATCTCTATCTCCCTCTCTCTTTTATGTCTTTCTCTCTCTATAAGTTTGTCTATCTATATCAAATGTCATGCTACCTTGAGCATAACTCCCCAAGGACACATACCATTCTTGGATTTTTGGTATGAAACAAGTAATCAAAAGTTAGTTTTTCTTTCCTCTATATCTCTTTCCCTTTCTATCTCTCTTGTATTATCTCTCTTTTTTCTATTCCTTTCTCTTTCAATCTTTCTCTCCATCTATATCTCTATTCAAGTCTTTATCTCTCTACCTCTGTATTTCTTTGTCTCTAGCTCTTTATTTTTTTTCTATCTCCATCTTTATCTCTTCTATTATAATTTAAGTAATTTATATAATCATACTTGTAAACTATTTGTAATATCATTATTTTCCTCTGGTAAATGTAGAGTATGTAAACTTATAAGTAGCTTAGTATATATTTGAGAATTGTATGCATATTTATCTTCCACACTACATAGTTGGGCCCTTTGAGGAGTTGGGCATTCAATTTAGAAGAAACTTTGGTGTTCATATGATGACACCACAAAACAAAATATTTACTCCACAAAAAATATTTATTAGTAATTTTATTTGTAATATTTTATTATTAATTATGGTGGGCTACGATTGAAAATAAGGTCTTGATGAAGGTTTTAGAGTATGTTTAGTAAAATGAAAATTATTTAAGATTTTAATAATGAGCACATTTATTTAGTTATTTATTTAGTCATTTTTATTTGTTTGATATTAGTCATTTATTTAGTCATTTTTATTTGTCTAATATTAGTCATTTAGTTGTGATTTTACCCGATGACCAAAATTAGTCACTTATAAATGACCAAATTAGTCATTTATTTTCCAAATACTACTAGTGTTAGTCACGCGACTAAAATTTTTAGTCATGTAGCTATTTATTTGCCAAATTCTACTAGTGTTCAAAAGGAGTGATACCATTCAAAGATTTATGAGGAACCCGATTCTGAATGTAGGTGGCACAACTGATTGCTTCTACCCAAAAATTTAGACCAAGAGACTTGGCATGTATCATGTAGCTTTCCATTTCCTTGAGGGTTATGTTTTTCCTTTTTGCCACACCATTCTGTTGGGGTGTGTAGGCAACAAAATGATGTAATTCAATTCCCTCAAGTGTGCAAAATTCCTCAAGTCTATTGTTCACATACTCTTTTCTATTTTTTGTATGAAGGATCTTGACTTGCTTCCCAAATTGCTTTTCAACATGTGCTTTGAAGTTGAGAAACTTGTCAAATACTTCACTTTTGTGACTAAGGAAGTAGACCCAAGTGTATCATGAAAAATCATCAATGAAAGTGAGGATATAACGAGCTTTACCAAAGGATGGCACTGGAAATGGGCCCTCTACATCACTATGAACAAGTTGAAGAAGATCCAAGGCTCTCCAAGAGTCCCTCTATCAAACTTCTCTTCGGGATGCTTGCCCATGGAACATCCTGAACATACACCCTCAAAAAAACTGAGTTGAGGAAACTCTTTGACCATGTCCTTGGTGTGAAGCTATTGTAGATAGCGATAGTTGAGATGACCAAATCACTCATGCCATATCTTACTCTTTGAGTTTGTGATCAATGTTGTAGAAGGAGCACGAGGTACCCAATGGGAGAATGAGTAAAGCCTTGTATTGTGATTAGCTCGACCCATTACAACCAAAGCATCATTTGCAAGTTCCTTTACCACAACTATATCAAGAGTGAATTCAACTTTCTTCCCATCTCCATGATGTGTGATTTGGTAGATGGAGAGAAGATTGGTGCTCAAGTTTGGAACATAGAGGACATCCTCAAATGTCCCATCACCCATCTCAATTTCACCTTTCCCTTCAACTTCCACTTGTGTATTATCACAAATGAAGATGTGAGGTACTGAAGAGGACTCCAAGGAGGAAAATTTCCCCTTTGAAGAACACATATGTTGAGTAGCCCTTGAATCAAGAATCCACTACTGTGATGAACCTGTTGTTTCCATGAAAGCTTTCCCTTTTCTCTTAGACTAAGATGAAGTAGAAGTGGAAGGAGACGAGACCTTATAGGCATTAGGAAAATTGATGTTGTTCTTCTTGATGATGTTGGTCAACTCATCAATTTTCTTGGCATGACAATGATGCTCCTCATGTCCAATCTTTTTACAATATGCACAAGTTGGTTTCTCCTTCTTGCTTGAGTTGTTCTTCTTTGAAGAAGATGATGACAAGCCTTGTTATGGAGGAGTGGATTGGTTGTTCTCTCCTTGTGGATTTTGTGAAGATTGATTTTGGAATTTCCCTTTGTCTTGCTTGTTGTTTCCATGATTGACCACCAATGCTTTTGAAGTTGAAGACTTGAGAATTCCCATTTTCATCAACTTATTTTGCTCAAGAATCAAAAGATCTGTGAGAGCCTCAAAATATGGTGATGTGAAGTTGATAATTTTCAATCATTAAGTCTAAAAACTTGAAAAAAAAGTTGCATACTCAGTTGGAAGCTTGTCCAACAAGTTGAAGACCAATTGATCATCCTCTTTCTCAATACCACAATCCTTTAGTTGTGCTCTTAGCTCATTTTCCTTTGTGACATAATTCTAAATGGTGTCAAAATTATTGGGATCAAGGCTTAGGAGATCATTTTCAAGCTTATATCCCTTAACCTTATCAACCTTGCCATACAAAGTAGCAAGCTTATCCCAAGCTTCCTTGGCTGTAGTACCTTTATCAACATGTAGAATGAGATCATCTGAAATGAACTTTCTAAGTGTACCCAATGCCATAGAATTTTTAGTGAGACAATCCATATATGTAGTTGGATCTACCTTAGGATCTGCATGCCCAGTTATGGTTCCATCAATATAGTAAATTAAACCTTTTTCCATTAGTTTACTTCATGCACGTACTTTCCATGTAGCATAATTATGTGTAGATAAGAGTGGAACTTTAGATGAACCCATGATGGAATGAAAGAGTACAAGAGAGAAAATAGGCACAATCACACAAGATACACCCCCCCCCCCAAAAAAAAGAAGAAGATGAT
>VDFB02041129.1:48756-61859 GCA_007258455.2 Sequoia sempervirens
TATATATATATATATATATTTAAAAATTTCAAACGAAATTTTTCAAAAAGATTTACAAATAGAATTTTATTCAATCCAAAATATATATTTTTGGAAAAAAATTCACAAATAAAAAGCCGAATAATATATATATATATATATATTCTAGAAAATATTAAGAAAAAATGAAAATTTTCTGAGAAATGAAATTTTCCAAAACTATAAAAAAATTTAGAAAATTGAAGAAAAAATCCAAATAGGTGATTTTTTCGATCTAGAGATCCCGGTGTCGGATTTCGACGAGATGAAAGACTATCCTAGCTGGAAAAGGCCTTCTAAATTTGAATTTGAGGCCAGATCTGGTCTAGGACACACCAAAATTTTGTTGCTCCTCAAATTTTCCTCTTGACCACCTTCACAAGAACTAAGATCTCCTAACAATGGCTATGCAAAGGACCTCCAACTACTTTGATACCATGTAAGAACTTATAAAAAGCAACAATGGGATCAAGAGAAAAAAGATAGCACAAAAGAGAGAGAATATGATGATTGTATTCTCAATATGCATAAAGAAGTTCAATTACAAGTATGTACAAGGCATTCTTACAAAGGCAAGCTAGGACACAAGGGCCATGAATGAGACAAGTGTCACATTCATGTGCAAGGGTAGGTAGAAAGAAATAATAGATAATTGCATGAAAGGTGGATCACCCACCTAAAGTGGAAGATATTAGGACATAATAACTCAGCCACAATAACCCTGGACACAATAACCCCGTCATAATAACCCAAGGAAAAAATAACCCAGGGTCATAATAACCCATGGACAGAATAACCCATGGTCAAAATAACCCATGGACAGAATAACCCACATAATTTATAAATTTTGTTTTCCTTTCTCTATATTCTTACATGGATATTATGTCCATGGGTTATTCTGACCACAGGTTATTTTGGCTTGGGTTATTATAACCCTAGGTTATTTTGTCCTTGGGTTATTGTGACCAGGTTATTCTGTCCATGGTTATTTTGGCTGGGTTATTATGTCTTGTAACCAAAGTGGAATTATCATGCCACAATAAGTGGAGATAAAAAGGTGACAACTAGATCACACCACAAAGAGTGGGATTTCTCCTACACACACTTCCCTAAGTGTCTCAATCACATTTCTCAATGTATGCACAAACCTAGATGCAAGATGCAAATAACTAGGTGTCACAAGTGCAAACTACAATGATATGCATTCCCTAAGTAAGCTTAAGTAAAGTGTAATAAGTCAAATACTTTTTTACACCAACAATAAACAATCCCCTAATTTTGGTCATGCTTGATAGAAAAAATAAGTCATTTACACTTTTTAGGTAAGAGACATCTTTTGCTTGTATTTATGTGATTTTTTATTTTTTTATATAAAAATGATAAATTTTAGCATTAAGAAAAGGTAGATTGAGCATTATGAAAAATTCACCTAGCTTAGAACTTTGTTGCTCACCCTCCTAGCATCATTTATGTTGATGTGAGTTTTGACACACTAAGTACCTATAAGTGATGAAACCTATAGGATAGAACAACAAAGGCATACTTGGAAGGTGGCTAGTCTCAAGATTCTTCATGAAATAAATTAGAGTCTCACTAGAATCCTTAGCTAAAGAGTTATTTAGTCAATCCATTCAAGGGGCTTCAAAGAGTATTTAGGAGTTGTTCATTTTAAAATAGAATTTTTCTTGGTGAAGTTCATCACTAATTAGCCATGCAAAATTTCTATTCTATTTTCAAACACCTTAATTATCTTTACTTTAATATTTTTTTATTTTCTTCAATTTAAATCTTGAAAAATAGTAGTATATTCAGAAAAAATAGAGTTTAATCAGATGAAAATTCACAAATCATTCATTTAATTTTTTTTATTTTAAAGAAACTAAATTTTAAAATTATATTTCATTGGTAAAATATGTTAAAATTGCAAAATTTTATGTTGAAAAGTTAAAAAATGCATTTAGTTTCCTACCCTAAATGACTAAAATTTGTCAATTTCCATTAAAATTTAATTGCATATATTGTAAAACCTTAAAACAATAATATATTCTTAGAAATGATAATTTGTATCTATGAATTTTGACTAATTTTGTATTAATTTTTTTATTTATTATTATTTAATTTTGATTTTTCAAAATAGCAAGAAAATAGTGAAATTAATAAAACGAGATATTGTCAAAAGTTAGAAAACAACCTAATTTTTTTCTTTGTGTTAAAATTCACCAATAAATTGGAATTGAAAACTAATTGAAAATTGGTGTAAAAATTATAAAATAAAAGGGGGAAAAAGAAGGGATAAAGGAAAAACAAAACTAAAAATAAGCTTACATTTGCTCCTTCCTACATGTTATTCAATGAATGGAGGAGTTGAATGATAACCAATCTCTGTCAAACTTGTTGGTGCAATCCAAATGTGAGACAATGAAATCTTCTTTGGAATCCATGTTCATGAATGTTAGCATGTTGTAATGTGTATAAAAGTTTTCAGTCTACTACACAAAATGCTTCACCATCAACTAAGCAAGTAAGATTAAATGGAGAGAAGATAGATTTAGAGCTTATGGAAAAATGAACAAAATAAAGAAAATTGGAACAAATAATAAATTTACATTCAGAATTAAATATTTACAAACTCCGATAGGTTTTCCAATTTCTTATGGTGAGATTCAAACAAGTATATATAGAAATTTTAGATCGCAAGGCAAGCAACACTTCCCTCCAAAATCACAAAATGATAAAAGATGTTTTTTTTAAATGAAGGGTCATTAGGCTGTCTCTTTACATTCCATTTACTTCAAAACAATTTCTACATTTCTTTAATTTACATTTTGAAATTACTCTCCCAACATTACAATTTATATTTTCAATTCTCATTTTGAGATTCTTCCTCTTTAATTGAAAATATCTATCTAAATTTTTGAACTTCCTTTTAACTCTTACAATTGTAAGACCTCCATCCCTATTTGAACTCAAGCATGAGCTCTCTTTTGCTAAATCACTGATACTCTAAAACTTTATGAAATGTGTATTTGGATCATGATTTCTGGTATAAATTCTCTAGTGTTGTTGATGTCACCCAGGGCTGGAATTTGATGGTCTATTTGAGATTTTTTTGATTTTAAGAATTTGTATAGTTTGACTTATATAGTTTTGTCAAACCTAAAAAAGAAATGTTATAAGAAAAATATAATATAGTATTTTAATTTATAATATATATCATTTTACAATTTTTATTATAAAATGATAAATTAGTTTAGAATAGAATATAACTTTTTTGAATACTTTCTAATATGAATTTAGAAACTTTGACATTTTTATAATGGTTATCATTTTTTTATATTAATATATGTGATTTATAACATTATTATAAAAATATATATTAATTTAGAATCTTTTCAAAATAGAATATAATTATTTTTAACTTTTAATATATTTAACAAGATTTGTTTTTAATATAAACTTAAAAACTTTTGTTAATTGTTAATTATAATAGGGGATTTTTATATTTATTACTAATAATTAATATTGTTTTCTGATTTTTCAAGATATTGCATTTATAAAAGGTTACATATAAAAGTTCATAAATTAAACAATTTTTTGGAACCCAAATGACCAAACTAAAAATCATAAGAATTTTCATATAATGGGATAAAATTGTGTGGAAATTCTAGAGCTGATGTCCTGAAATCCAAATGAAATAAAATTGTACCAAACTAAACCCTTCATTTAAATATTGCCCAAAAATTACATACTCTAGATCAAATTTGAAATGACTGGGAATAATCTCCAGTTCACTTTACTTAATTCTTATGCTTCATAAATATTACCATCTTAAAATGGTAATAAAAAAGCAAATCATCCTTGTGTGTAAGAAAATAATTTTCATTTTTGAACTATTCTGCAAATAACAGAATGTTGAATTTTGAAATTACACTATCAATGACATCTACATTAAACATCTTTGATGGAGTAATTTTGTATGTAAAAGAAGAGATTGTAGAGTATCACTATATGAAATTTGATGTTCCACTTGCCTGAAAGTCTTCACAACTTTTTGTATTTTTTGAGCATTTACAAAATACAACTCAAAGTATGAGTTGATGATAAGTCTGAGCTTCACAGTTTTCTCCCCAATTGCATTTTGTTCTTTGGATATCTCTTACAAAACCTCACGAACTAATATTACTACTGAGCATTGAATTAATACTGAGTTTTTCTTAATTAACATCAATTTTATAAATCTAATATAAATGCTTTAGTCAATTTCTAAATTTTGATTTTGTAAAAATTTAAATATCAAAATAAAAAAGTTCTAATATTTAATCATCAATATTTCAAATTAAAATTGAAATTTGTAAAAAAAAAATTAGAATGAGATTGAAAGTTTGTGACAATTGTTTTAAATTTAATTATCAAATTTTGAATTTATCTTTTTAGTTGTTTCAAAATTTGAAGTCCTTAATTTTTGTTCAAAATATGACAACTAAAACCAAACCTTGAGGCCACTTTTGACACTTTACAAGTACAAAAATTATTACGACCTAATCAACAACAAAGATAATATACCAAAATAGAATATGGAGACTAAATGTGGCAAATGCACCATTATGCAATAATAAATACAAGTCACAATGACATATGCAATGCTTATTTAAGGACTAGATAAAATCACCACTAGAAAATATGTGACATGGAAAGAATGCACAACAAGCGAACAAACTAAAACAACTTATGACAAATTATGTGATAAAAGACTGAAAGCATAAACACCAAAACAACTAGTCATGAGCCACCAAGATGGATGCGACTCAAAAAGGATCACAAAGAAGGGTCCCCAATTCATTGAAAATTAGGGGTATGTTGTGAAGGGTCACAACACTAGCCATGTGGGACCTAGAGGCCCACCCCTCTAGACAAGGAGGCAATCAACTAGGAAGTTAAACACACACACACACACAAAATAAGGTAGGTTTCACATACATACACAACATCATTCCAACATGCATATAGGTATCACAACATCATCCATGTGCTTATACATGAGAATCATAAACACCAACTAGATATAAATGACTCAATCATAAAAAAGTGTGTGAGGGGGAAAATCATTAGATGCAAAAAAGATAAATGTAAATGAAATCAAAATCTAATCTAAGATCAAGAACACTAATCTAGATTTAATCTTACACTTACGAAATGAAATTAAGCTATTGAAAAAAATATTAAGAAATCCTATGATTACCAAATTGAATTCAAAACAAAGCAAAGTGTTACCATCTCGTATTGAAGTGTGTTTTCCTGATGTTGGATTGCTCGTATCACTGTGAAGCCTCCATAGTTCGTGTGCAAAGCTTTGATGCGATATCTTGGTTGGTTGATCGAAGAAATGTTGAAGCTCTAATGGTGGTTGTGAATGTCGACAATACTTCATTGTGAAAATGATGTTGACTCTTCAATCCTTTTTTGTGAGGAAAGAGGTTTGTTATATAGAAAATGAGATTTGAAATGAACGATCAGGATTAAACAATGTTGAGCCAAGATCAACGATCGAAAGGTGTTGAGAGGATTTAGACATGAGTAGATTGTGCAAAGTAGATTGCACAATTTATGTGATTGAAAAATAGATTGAATAATTAATGTGATTGAGAAATAGATTGGTTAGTCAAGAATTAGATTACTTTGTTAGGAATTAGATTGCTCAATCAGCAAAATAGATGGCTCAGTCAACAATCTTAATTTTCTCAATCAGAAAGTGGGTGAGGAAAATTGATTAATTGATCTAATTAATTAATTCCTTTTTGGAGTTGAACGTGCAAATCAAGTTTAAATTTTGCAAACAAAGTTGCATTAGTTTGTTTTGATTTTTGATAAATGTTTTGAATAGTTTGATTTAATTATTCAAATATTGGAGGGAAAGTTTCATAATTAAATTATTATGATTTAATAATTCAGTTAACTTAGGGGAATAAGGTGATTTAGTGACGTAATTAAATATTTGATGTTATTTAACTAACCAGGATGAAATAAAGTTAGATTAGGACTTTATTAAATAAATATAATTTATTTAATTGGTCAAAATGATGAAAATGTGAATTAATCAAATAATGTTGTTTTATTCAATTAATAGCAAAAATAGGGTTTTCAAGACTTTATTAAATAAATGAAATTTATTTAATTCATAAAAAATGATGAAAAAATGGATTAATTAAACAATGTCATTCTATTCAATTAATAGAGGAAATTAGGGTTTATGTTGTTTGATGTTCTTTGATGTTCTTTGATGTTGTTTGATGTTGTTTAGGGTGTGTGATAGGTGTTAGGTCAATTTTACATGTCTACATTTTTCCCCTGTTTGAGACAAAGTATTGGTTGCTTTGTTTCAAAGATTCTATTTTTAAGATCAAGTTTTTGAAAAAAAATTATGCCCCACTATGCCCTGACATTTAGTGGAATGATGGTAGGACTCTGTGCTACCCCGTCAAGAGGTTGGCCAAAAATTTTGATTTTGAGGTCAGGCTCATGACACTACTCTATTTTAGTTAAGATGCGTTCAGGATGAAAAATAGGTCTATAGGTCCCTCGTTGCTTGTTTCGATGTTCTTCAAAAGTCCTAATGTGAACGTAGGAAGGTTCCCTAATTAAAAATTAGGGTTCGCTAGGTAAAAAATAGGGTTTTGGAGGGTTAATATAGATAATTAGTGTTCTAATTGCCTCATTTGTTCTTTGATCCTATAGCTAATTCGTGTCTCTATATTTCCCATTCTATCGGTTGTCGAGGATTCAGGGAGCATTGCATCATTCATACCTGGTTCAAGAGTTTGGATAGCTTGCAGGTGTCGGTGGCCCGGTATGTACCTTGTCGCTTCTCATTTTCGCCTTGTCACGTTCTCGTATTGCATGTACAAAGTTCCTTCATCATCACTCATCACATTTTCTGTCATCATCACTCATCACACTTTCATCACTATTAATTAAATAATTTCTAATTATTTGATAAATTTAACACTTTCCCTCCATTAATTAAATAAATTTTAATTATTTAATTATTTTCCAATTTTTCCTAATCCACTTTAATTAAATAAATTTTTTTTAGATTGTAGGAATCCGTCGGGTATCCGTCCCCCTATAAACTACAGTGTGCTTGGTAAAAAAAATTCACGTGACCAATGGCGCTGACATGACATGCCCTCCAGTACCACGGGTTTGGGGGGAGACTACACCTTGTGACCTCTTGCTTGCAATAGGATGCTTTAGCCAATCGAGCTAGGCTCCCCGCCCCAACTTTAATTAATTAATTTTTAGTTAAATATTAATTAATTTGTAATTATTCTTCCATACCCATAATTATTTTTTTAAAATTATTTTATTAAATATTTCATTATTCTTCTAGTCCCATAGTCAAATTATTTTTAACTATTTAATTAAATCGTGTATTCCTCTCATCTCACATAATTAAATAATTTTTTAATTAATTAATTAGCTAATTTTATTCCTCCAAAATTAAATAAATTACTTTATTTATTTAGTTTACACATTCCTCTAAAAATAGATAAAATTATTATTTTATTTATTTTCTAATTATATCATTTTATCTTTATCCATCCATCTCTAAATTTAGTGAACTCTTCTAAATTTAGTGACCATTGCTAAATTTAGTGAACTAACTAATAAAAATCAACCTCACTTAACTCTTATACACTCCACTTCATCTATACATGCAGCCTCATGCATGTTCCTCCTAATCTCTCAAAAATTCGCATCCATCAATCTCATCTCACATCTCACACCATTGATCTCATATCCCTGAAATCTATATATCACCCATCATTTAGTCATTTAATCCCTCCTCGAATTTGTAGCCAAACTATACTCAATTTTTATCACAATTATACTTAACAAATTTATGCTAAGGTCTTATGAGCAATCCACATATCATAAAATAGCATAATTTAATACTTTATAATGGAGTAAGGCTAGGAATTTTTGGTGGAGGTAAAGTAGAGTTAGATTAATTTGATTTTCATTATTATTGCTTTCATATTAATGTGCATAGGCTTCATTGAGATTAGGTATTTTTGGTCATTGAATATGATTATTAATTGTTGCTATTGTCTCCTATTTTCTTGAATTCATTGATCATCAATTTAACCTATTCACAAAAGGTAAAGTAAACCCTAAATTAGGAGCCTTCCTATGCATCTATGGACCCTCACCTTCTAGTGATTTCTCTAGTTTCTCTACTTGTCTATTTAGTAGTATGAGGAAAACAAACCATAGTGAGAGATCTACCTTATCCTCTCATGGTCTCCTAGCCTTCAAAAATTTATTTGATCCCTCCTCTTATCTATACCAAATAGAGAAGGGAAAGCAACTAATTTTGGTAGACCCTCCCCTTCCCCCAACCATTTCTTAATCCTACACTAGATAAAAATAACTTGCAAGAGATTGTAAGCCCATTGGTGTGTCATGGCTAGAGAGCATCCTACTTTTCTAGAGCTTGATATTGAGCATCCCCCTCCTATGCAATCATTTCAGATTTTTCATTTTAACCCTTCTCCCCTATTACTGTCCCTATCATGATCCCTTGTGTCCCACCTCAGGACCCAAATGAAAGTAACCTCAAAAGGGTTCATGTAGTTTTGGAATTTTTGATGGACCCTCCTCTTCTTCCTATCACCCCTAATATGACTCATTTTTCTAAGCATCTATACATGTCAAATTTTATTGTTATCCCTAACACCACTCTTGCTTCCCTAGTTCCTTTCTAGTGTACTCACTATCAATTATTTCCTAATGTGCTCTACCTACCATTATCGACATAGATAACCCCCACCTTTCTCCCAAGTGAAAACTATAGTTCTTTTAGCCTCCATGTTGCCACAAACATAAGATTAATCTACCTTCACCACTTCTTTTAGAAAATTTTACACGTGTTCTTCTATTAGTAAAGGTTGTTACATTGGTGCTTGTCGTTGCACCAAAAGATTGACCTTTTAATGCCCGATACAACCACTAGATTTTATAAGATCCACGGGAGGTGGTTAAGCCATGTCGCAAACCTGTGCATTGTGCTACACAGCAGAAGGAGACCAAGAGTGAATTCTTGCAACAATCCCCCCAATGCAAGTGAGGGGTTTTAACCCATGACCTCAGCTCTGATACCAACTATTACATTGGTAGTTTTTGTTGTACCAAAAGATTGACCTTTTAATGCCTAATACAACTACCAGATTTATAAAAGATCCATGGGAGGCAGTTAAGCCATGTCACGAACCCAAGTGTTGCACTACACAACACAAGAAGACTAAGAGTGAATTCTTGCAACAAAGGCTCCTTCATCTCCACTTGTAAACATTTCTATTCCCATTTATGTGGTTAGTAGTAAAAAATTACAAATGGTTGAGTATCTTGATAGTGACTTATGTGTATCTTCCCATAAGGAGTGCATATGTATTTCCTACATGGATATTCTCTCACTATCATAGATCTTTGCAAAATTATTGATACTCACCTCATTAAATACTCAAGATGATGTTGTATTTCTAGATCATTCCTTATGTCTCATTGTAGTTGATTCTTTAAGTAAAACTCTATCTCTAAGTAAAACTATGATGGTTCGTCATCTCTTAGCTCATCTTCCTTCTCCTTATGATCAAGATTGGGAGGAGGGTCATATGATAGCTAACAAGCCTTAGAGTTGTACCTTCATGTCTTTTGTAAATATGTGTGTTTATATGTTTTCCAATTGATCCTCATAATTTAATTTATTTTTATTTTTAGTCCCTCTTAGAGGACCCATTTTACCCTTATAGGTAGATGTATATAGGAGGGGGAAATTTGTGTCATTATTTTGTATATTTTATCTTATTTTTTTAATTTTGGGGGATGATATAAATAATTAACACATTTAGGTTTCTTCCATTTCAACCCAAAATTGGTATTTGTTCTTATGTATAATTATTTATTTTTACTTATAGTTGCACAAGGCTTGGGTGATTATGACAGTTAACTCCTTCCTCTATATGATGCTTGTGATTACTCTTTATATGTATAGTAACTCCAAGCCTATGGATCTCATAGTTTCTATTTTCATGTGATGTTGCTTATCTCTATGTGACATCCTTACATTGTGTTATGTCATACCATGATCACAATATCACATGTTTCATGCTTACAACATCCTCGTTGATGTCTCTTCATTGTAGGAATTATTCTTCCTCTTTTTTCTACCTAAAAATACTTTGCATTCTATGTGTTTATACAATTTTTTTAAGGGGTATCTTACTTGCACACTCTTCACTTTTATGCTCCCTAAGGAATTTTCCCTTGCAACAGTTTTTATTGCACTCTTTGTAGTGTTAGTAGCATAAATGTTGGGAAAATGTATCTCAACCTTGTAATTATAAATGATTTATTGATAGGATGTATATTGGTGTGTGGAAATTGATCATGCAAATATTGTACACTCGTAACAAAAAAAATTCGCTGACACATCAAGGTTTTTTCCCGCTAACATGCCAAGGTTTTTTTCGCACTCACACATCAAGGTTTTTCCTTAACACATCAAATGAAAAAATGACCTTGTAAAACCCTAATTCTAGAAGGCTCCAAAAAGCTTTCTATAAGTGGGTGGGATGTATGTAGACAGTGGTGTATGTTGAGAGTCTAATAGTGGTCGAGTTGTCTCTTGATCTCTAGTGGTGATACTCCTATGAGAAACTTGCTCTGCAAGTATATTGTAATCTTTTAATTTCTAAAAAATATATTGGATAGCTTTTAGAGTGTGGGTTTTTTCTCCCGAAAGGGTTTTCCCCATGTAAATCATTTTGTTGTGGTATACATGATATTTGTGTTTATTTTTGTTTAAGTTTGTGTAACTATTAAAGATCTATAATTTTTTTGCATTATTCTCCTCTCAAGGTTAGTGTAGGAAGTTGTTCCACTAAATTAGCTTCCTTACAAGTGGTATCAGAGCTTGATCACCTTTGGTTTTAGTTGTGGGTTGTTGGGTTGTTTGAACTAATCCATATTTGAGTGGGAGCTTGTGCAGAAGACACTTTGTGAACTTGTTGTAGGAATTTTCAGAAGGAAATTTCATCAGGGAGAATAGAGGTGGAGAAATATTTTGGAAATAATTTTGAGATGTGGAAGCTAAAGATGGAGGATTTATTTATAGATTGAGATCTGTGGGATGTTGTTGATGAGAATGTTTCAAGGCCTGTAAATCCTACTCAAGCTACTCAATATGATGTTATGGACCGTAAAGCCAAAGGTCTAATCAAATTGTGTTTGGAAAACTCTATTTTAATTAATTTCCATGAAGAGACCTCTGCACAAAAACTATGGAAGAAGCTTGGTGAGATATATCAGGCCAAATATTTAGTGAACAAGATTTTCTTGAGGAAGAAGTTGTATTCCTTGAGAATGGAAGAGGGTGGACTAATCACAAACCATCTAGAAGAATTCAATATGTTGGTGGCTCAATTGGAATCATTTGGTGTCAAAATGGATGAGGAGGATAAATGTCAGATCTTGCTTTGTTCTTTGCCTGATTCATGGGATTCACTTGTTATGACTATTGGGAGTACTTTTGTTATATTGAAGACTAAAGATGTGGTGGGTTCTTTGATTTCTGAAGAGATGAGGAGGCAGGTATCCATCACTACCAAGGAGGCCCTAAATTTTCATGGAAGACCTAAGAAAAAATTCAAGAAGAATGAGAAGCGTTAAAAATCCAAGTCCAAGGGGAGATCTAAATCTCTTTGAAAGTCTAAAGTTATTTTCTAAAATTGTGGTAAGTGGTGTAGAGAACCTAGGCCTTCATGATGTAAAGGGGGTCTAATGTTAGTGTTTTTGTGATTAAGTCATGTTTTTGTTTGTAATAAGGTCTTTAAGACCATTTATTATGTTTGTAAGTAGTTTGGAGTTAGTTTGGAGTCAATTTGGTAAAGTTTGTAAAACATTGCAAAAAAGTTGCAAAAAGTTGTCAAGAAACTTTTGCATTTTTGCATTTGAGGGTTTGGTTCCAAAGTAACCCTTCCTGAAAAGTTGATATTTTCTCAAATGGAAAAAATGGTATCTTAAATGGTGATCAAATTCTGGGTTTGAGGCCTGGTTTGGAAAACAGGTTGGAAAAACCACTTTTGAATTGCTCTTAGAGGAATGAGGGTTGTGAGAGAAACCCACCAAGTTAGGGTTTTAGAATTGCAAAGTTTGTTGGATTGAGTTAGTTTTAAGTCTTCCACCTTGCTCTACATCAAATTGGTATCAGAGCATGGGTAGGTCTGTAAAAAGGGAAAGTGTGAAATAAGAGAGAAAGGTTAAAGTGAAAAATATAACAAGATGCCTCCAAAGGGTAACCCTATGGCTAGGGAAATGAATGAGATGAAAGAGAAGACTAAAAAGGAGATTAAAAGATTGAAGGAACTGCAAGATATGGTGGTAGTAAGGCTTGAGGCTGTTGAAACTAGTCAAAGGAGAGGTATGGTCATGGGTGATGTGAGTGACCCTAAAGAAGAAGGGGAAGAGGAGAATGAAGAAGAAGAAGAAGAGGAGGAAGAATTGGATCTTGATGAGCAGAGGATGGCCAAGCTACTGAGAGCAATCAAGGCAGATAAACACAAGATAAAGATTGATTTACCCATGTATGGAGTGAACTTGAATGAGGAAGAGCTTTTGGATTGGATTGCAACACTTGATAATTACTTTGAATGTGAAGATGTACCTGAGGAACAAAGGGTCAAGATAGCAAAAAAAAAATGAAGGGCCATGCCCTACTATGGTGGGATTATGAGAAAACTGAGAGGAGGAAGAAAGGCAAGTCAAAAAGTTTCTCTTGAGATAGAATGGTGTCCAAGCTTAAGGGTAAGTTCTTACCGACTGATTATGCAATTCAATTATACAAAAAACTTCAAGGTTTGAAACAAAGAGATATGGATGTCAAAGCCTATACTTATGAGTTTTATAATTAGCTGATTATAAGAGCAGGTCACATCAAGGATGATGTGGAGAAGGTGTCTAGGTATCTTAGTGGGTTAATATTTAACATTCAAGATGAGCTAAGTTTGGAAAATCCAAGGATGGTTGAG
>VDFB02041130.1:0-21761 GCA_007258455.2 Sequoia sempervirens
CACAAACATGATAAAACCCTTAATAAAATTTCTATAAAAATTAGAAAAACCATGGAAAATCCTTACCTCAGCAACTGATTTAGGTTTAGGCCAATTTAGAATAGCTTCAACCTTGTTGGGATCCATTTTCAAGGTGCCATTTGTAACCACAAAACCAAGATACACCAACTCTATCTTCATAAACTCGCATTTATTCAAATTGATCATTAGTTTATCTTCATGTAATCTTCTCAAAACCAAATCCAAATGGTGTAAATTCTCTTCCTTAGTTTTACTAAAAGCAATAATGTCATCAAGGTAAACCACAACAAACTTACCAATAAAAGGCTTGAGAACTTCATTCATCAACGGCATGAAAGTGTTGGGTGCATTTGAGAGACCAAAAGGAATTACAAGCCATTCATAAAGCCCTTCATTTTTCTTAAATGTTGTTTCCATTATCCCTTGGTCTGATCCTGATTTGGTGATACCCACTCTTGAGGTCTATTTTGGAAAAGTAGCATGCTCCACCTAAATAGTCCATCAAGTCTTCCATGGAATGGGGAACCTATATCTGATTGTAATCTTATTGATGGCCCTAGAATCAGTGCACATGAAACATTCACCTCCCTTTTTGGTGCAAGGACTAGGCATGTGCAGGATCATCATGGAAAAAATAGGCCCTTAAGTGGTGAAAATTTCAAAAAAATTAGTTAGGAAACTTGATGTAAAAATTTGAATAAGTTATCTATATTATTTCAAAAATATGTAAGAATAGAATATGTAGAAAATTGAATGTAGTTTCTAAGTGCAGGTTTTGTTTTAAAAAAATCTATTTGGTGAAAATTTGAAATTTCAATCACGATGATGCACCAAATTCGGGGAGAAAATAAGAAGTAGGTGTAAATGCGGCCACTTTAACACAATAAGATGATAATATTTTGTAGATTTTTTTAGATATAAGTAGAGGACTCATGTCCCGATGTGATGCATATTTTTGTAAATTTTTTCCAAATGCGTATTAATTATGAATTTTTTTTTTATTACAGCTTTTATAAAATATTAAAACTTCCATTATGTCGACCACCTTAACTTGGTCAAAATTCCTTGAAATTCATTTTTTTTTAATCCCTATAGTATGTGAAGAATGGGTGTAGTATGTTTTGGATTCAAAAATGTGATACCATTTAGAGAAGCTATAGATGTTTTTCAATCGGCCTATAAAATTCTGACTTTAGTTGTAATTCAAATAGAAAATGAATAATAATTATTTGTTATTAAATTCAAAGTAAAGCATAATTTATATTGGTGGAAAGCTAAAGAATCTCCTTTAAAAACCCTTTTCATTTTATCAATTTTGGGTTAAAAAAAGTCGTCAGCCACATACCCTACACATACCCATCATATCGCCATTTTTGGCCCATCATGATCCTGCACATACCTAACTATAGGAACCAAACAAGGACTAATAATTTCTTTGATTAACCACTTATAAAGAAATTCTTGGACTTGTCTCTTAATCTCCTCATTTTGTTGTGGTGTCATCTTATATGTTGCTTTATTAGGCAAGCTAGCCCCTGGTATGAAAACAATGTGGTGACTAATGTCCCTCATAAGAGGCAATGTTTTTGGGAGTTCATCCACTACTATGTTAGCATTCTTCTCAAGCAAGTTTTGAATTTCTAAAGGAAAATATTCTTTATTTGTTCTTGTCCCAATAGACTTAGGCTTGATTATGATGGAAAAACCTATATTCTCCTCTTCCATGGACTTTATGAATTCCTTCTCTCCTACCAACATCACATTTGATTCTACTTGTGGTGTTTTATCTTCATCTTTCAATTTAGAGTGTATGAGACTCTATCTTTCTCAATGAAATATGTGTTCTTTCTACCATAATGTTTGGAATTTCTATCATACTTCCATGGTCTACCAAGAAGCAAATGAAAAACATCCATAGGAATGATGTCACACAAGACCTTGTCCTTATAACCCCATATATGGAATTCTACACAATTTTTTTATTCACTAATACTTGTTGCCATTTGTTTAACCAAGAAACCTTGTATGGAGTGGCATGGGGTAATCTTTTCAACTTTAACTTCTCTACCATTTCAACTAAAAGTAAATTATTAGTACTTCCAAAATCATCAACAACCTTACAACATTTACCTTGGAATTTTAATGTAGTCCTATAGAGTGACTTTCTTTGAGGTGGTTATTTCTCCATGGGAACTTTAATCAAGGTTCTTCTCATCAATAATGACTCTCCAACTTCTGGCTTTGCATTTTGTGATGGGGAATTAACACTTTTAGCATCATATCCACCTTGTGCAATTTGATTTCTCCTCTCACCTTTAAAATAAGTAGATGGTTGCTCCACAGTGCATTGCATGCTTGATGGCCTACAAATTTATTGCATTTGTAACACTCTCCAATAAATCCACTTGAGCCTCCTCTATTGCCAAATCTGCCTCTAAAATTTGGTCTTCTTCCTCTAAACCTACCCCTTGAATCTAATATTTTTTCTTGTGAGTTACTTGTCTCTCCTTGAGACCTTTGGGACTATCCCCTACTAGTAAAAGTCCCTCTTCCTATGGAATTTTTCCTTCCCCTACCTCTACTTTTCTTTTCTTGTCTCTTTTTCAACTTTTCTTCAACCTTTATGGCCAACTAATAGCACTCTTGTACTACTCTTGGACCTATGAGATTGAGTTCATCTTGTAGGCTATACTTTAGCCCATTCAAATACCTTGCAACTTTGTCAACATATTCTTCCATGTGGTATGACCTAATTCTTAGTTTGTAGAACTCTTCTATGTAGGTCTTCACATCCATGTCCTTTTTCTTCAAAATTTTCAACTTTCTATATAGCTAAATGACATAATCACTCGATAGGAATTTACCTTTCAATTTTGCAACCATTATATCCCAAGATGTAGTTTTTTCTTTTCCTTTCTTTTTCCTTTCTTCTTGTATATAATCCTACCATAGGGATTCATGTCCTCTTAGTTTTGTTCTTTCCAATTTAACTTGCTTCCCTTCATGTATCTCTTCAAATTCAAAATACTTATCTAATTCTCCTATCCTATCTAGGAGTTCTCCATTCAAACTACTTGAATATACTAGAAGTGCTACTTTTACCTTGGAACCATCATTCTTAACTACCTTTAGCATTCTCTCCAACCTCTTCTCTTCAACGTCTTTGTCTTCTTCCTATTCTTCTTCTTCTCTGACTTCTTCTTCTTCTTGGTCACTCAAATCTCCTGTGACCACTCCTCTTCTCTGGTTGGTTTGAATTGATGTGAGTCTTGCATCAAGGCTATCCTTTATGGTTCTCAATTCTAGGGCAAGAGCATATTCCACCTCTCTAATTATTCTTTCAACATTCAACTTAGGTGTCATCTTGGCTTCACTTCAAATCAACTTATTTATCACCTCTTATTGATCTTCCTTGCTCTGATACCAATTTTATGTAGAGGAAGGATATTCCAATTGGAAGCAAACCTAAAAGGAAATGTATTCTTGCATGTTCTCCATTGTTGCACCTATGAGAACTTTCTTAGACCTTAGTATTGAACTTTCTTAGAGACTTTAATCCAACACACCTTCAGGCAATGCAAAAATGTCATGGAAGACTTGTCTAAGGACCTTAAGGAATCATGAGCAACTCCTAAGTGATGATTCATAATGTGAAATGCATAAGTTTACCACTCTTGAACCCTGGACTGCATAAACTATTCATTTTGGATAGTCATAAATGTTTTTATGAAAACCTTCAAAGAACATACAAGAATCTTGATCTAGGCATGCCTGAAATTTTTCACAACTTAGCACAACCTTCAACAACCCAAACCTAAAGAGATATTGCAAGGATTTTGACTCAAAAATTACAATGAAGGTTTATGACTGTGAAAGAAGCAAAAATGCAACAAACTATCCTCTAATTCTCCTTCCCATGTGCAAATGGAGACTCCAAACCCTGCATGCATGATGAATACATAAAAACATAATTTACTACAAGTTTTCAGCATTTTCTCATGGTGGAATTCAAGATTTTGCATTTTCTTTGTTGACTTAAACCCTAGGTAGGGTTTTAGGAAAGATATAATAACTTTTCAATAACTCAATGAAAATTGATGCAAAAAAAGTAAAAATGAAGTAGATTCACATATCTATGCTATGAAATTGATCTTTTAACAATGTGTGGGCCATACAAGCCATACAAAGCAACATAATAGGATTGCAATGTTGAAAAAAAGCAATTTTAGACTGCTTTCAAAGAAAATTCCGTAACTTTCAAAATACTCAATGAAATTTGATTCCAAAAAAGGAAAAAGAAAGAGGATTCACATGGAAATGAGATACAATTGATTTCAGACCAATCTATGGACTGCACAATGTATACCAAAGGATAGAACAAAACTGTAGCATTTGAAAACTTGGAAAAAACTTGCTTCAATTCATCAAAGTTACAAAAATAAACTTCCCAATGCCACATTTGACCTATTTTGGGTGTATAAATCCATTAACAATAATTTTCCAATTGATTGTAATGTTTCTTTCATTTTTTTAATAGCTCTTTTCTTTTTTTCTACTTGCCAAAGTTGAATGACAACTTTAAGCAACCTTTTTGACAATTTTTAGCAACATTAGCAACTTTTACACTTTTTGATCAAAACCAAATTAACACACCAAGAGTTAAGCCCTATGCTTCCAAATTGTCATAAATGACCTTATAAGACACCAAAACACACAAACAAACTCAAACTCAAAAATAACAAAAGGTAAGCTACATGAGGTCCTAATGCCCCTGCACCACCTTGTAAACTAAATGAACTTAGTTATACTTTATTTAGGGTGTTGTAAATTTTATCCTAACAATTTCACACTAATCTAGGGTTTTCATTATTAATTGGGCTTATTTATGCTTTAATTGGCCTTATTTTGCATCCATAAGCCTTAATTAATGCATCTTTCCAAGGATAATCTTGACATAAAGCAACATCTAATCATAATTCATGTCTTTTTGGATTATATGGCCTATATTTAGTGATCTAGGACTCATAGACCACCTTGGTCATATGGGTCCCACCTATGCTTCTTGGCCTCAATTTGGATTTCACATGAATCTAAGAATTTCTTGAAAAAAGTGTCCCATAGCCTAGCCTAATGGGACTCATATGCCACTTTTGGCATATGGGTACCATGTGGCTTAAAATTAATTTAAATTCAAATTCTTTGTAGGATTTTATCCTCCTAGATCTAATGTCAGCTTGTAGGGTTGTAATTTCAAGAAATTTGGCATAAACAAGTATAAATACAAGGTTATTTCACTCATTTTTGCCTAAGCATTCATGAGATCATCTTAATTCTTTTATGAGATTATTCCTAATAGAAAATTGGCGATTGCAAGAGCATTCAATAGAATTCAAGAGCTGATTATCAAGTGTTTTACACCATTATTCAAGTATCAAGCATCATGTCAAAGTCATCATGCATCATTTTTGTTTTTTAGCTAACATTTGTGATGTATGGTTTCATGATTCTAGCAAGCATTCAATTCAATATCTATCACATTCAAGCAAGAGTCAAGATCTACATCCATTGGAGCCATTTCATACATATTTGCAATACTTTATTCCTAGGGTTTGGTGAGTTGCAACATAGCATTTTGTTCATTCATCATTCTTTCATTTCTTTTCATTACAAGGTATGATTACCAAAATAGGGTTTGACCAAGGAAAACCCATTTCTACTAACAAAAAAATAGTTTTCCCTCTCTTTAGTGTATGATTTGCAGATCTAGGTTGAAGATACATTGAAGAGAAAGATTGGAAGAATTCAAAGTTGTCACATCATCTACAAGATAATTAAAAGGCATCCATAGAGAAGAATTTTTCATTTCATATCTAAAAACTAGGTTGAGAAGACAAAGCAGATATTGAAGAGAAGATTTAGATCCTGATCCACCAAAAAGGCCAAACAAGACTGATACACCACTTCTAGCGTATGAGTCCCAATACAATGAAATTTGCAATTTTTCAAGAGTTCCAAACTTGTCCTTATGGGATTCTTGTTCCTATCCAGAAACCCTAATCAGGGACTAAATCACCTATACTAGTGTATGAGTCCCAATAGACATTAAATTCATTATATTCAACATTTTATGTCTCCATTCAAGTTTCTACAAGTTTCTAGGTGCACACTTATGGTTTCTCAACTTTCTATTCTATTTTTCATTCATTTCTAGGCCATTTAGTGAAGTCTTACATATCATTAGGTTTAATCATTAGATCTAGCATATTGCTAGTATTTCCAAGCCCTAGCTTGGTGGTGAACCCCTCTTTAGTCATTAATCATATCCTAGGACACCCTATTGTATATTTCTTTCCTTCATTGCATCCCTAGATTTAGATCTCTAGGGTTTCCTTGTATTCAAAACTAAGTGGAATATGCCCTAAAACTAGTGTTTTATCTCCTAAAAGTTGTAACACTTATCAAACCCTATTTCCCATTGTTTCACTTTAGTGAACCTACATTTAGAACATCTTAATTTTGAATTGGAGTGCATTAACATTACATAAGGGTTTGCATTAGTTAATTGGAATTCTAGTGCTTCTAATTCTTGCATTAGTGAATGTGAATATAAGTTGCATTTTTACATCTTACATCTTTGAATTCCATCTAAAATCTACATTTTAACTTAGCTTAGATATCATCCAGAATAGAAAGCATAACATTCACACAAAATTTTCTAAAAAAGGTGCAAAAACCTTAAACTGGGACTCATATGCCCCTTTGGGTGATTTAGTCATAGTATAGGAGATTTTTCCTAATTTCTAGGTATTTTGTACTGACTGTTATTCGTTGTTCAAACCCTTGAAAAACCCCGATTGGGACTCATATGCTCCTCTAGGTGATTTATTCCCTTTTTGAATTTTAGACTACATTTTTCAGCATTAAAACCTTTGTTTCTATGTTTCAGTTTGCTATTGTTATTTTTCTATTTTAGTTAGAATAATTTATGTTACATTCATTTCATTTCATTTAGCTTAGATTCATTGCATCTTGCATTTCCTTGACTGTCCCTTGTATGAGCTTTTCTACTTGGTGTCCTATTGCTAATACTATAGTTAGACAAAGTTCAAGACTCATGCCATCTCATGATAACACAATCATTGTGGATCTTGGGTTATCTAGCTCTTTCACTCCAAGTCTTGACATTAGTTCACTAGGGATGAACCATACCCTTAACAACTCTTTTCCTTCAAGTAGTGTGACACATGTTGAAAGAATAGTTTCTAGCATTTTGCTAGAAAACATAATACAAATCCTTGAAGATCTAGAAAACTTACAAAATCAAGTGATCACTGAAACCATTTCAACCACTGCTATCCCTCTTATAGATAACTTACATCACATGGTTGAAAGTGAATATGGAATAGAACTTGCACATAACATAGTTCAAATTCTTGTAAAATATCTTACCTCAACCACTAGTTGTGCTTTACCTTTGAACAATGTACCAAGCCAAGGATAAATTCAAATTCCTCCTCTCACAACCATTGCCTCTATTCCTACCTATACCAACCCTCAAGTTACAACAAAAATGCAACCTAATAGTAATGTAATTCCTTCCTAGTGCATTTCTGCTAGCATTCCTCATACCTATGTGGCATCACATGTCATATCTCCTACCACTTTACCTCCTATAAGCATTGCATTCACTTCTCCACCAAACACATACACACCTCCACCCTATTCACCTCCATCTCAAAATACAAACAATGATCATCTTATAAATCAAAATTTTCAAACCATTTCATCCCTTCAAATGCAAGTTTCCACCATAAACCAAAATCAAAATGGTCCACCTACATATTATGTACAAAGTAATCCCATTTCTTTGGAGATATTGAGAACATTGACGCCATAAGGTATAAAGGTCCCTAGATTTGAGAAATATTTGGGAAAGGAGATCCTTCTAACCATGTTTTTGCCTATACTACCTTATGTAGTAACTTTATTCTTGAGGATAAGCTCTTCACTAAGCTTTTCCCTAGATCTTTGAAGGATACCACCTTAGAATGGTTTTTCTCATTACTAAACAACTCAATTCATCCATTCAAGGAATTTGCAAAGGCCTTTATAAACCATTTTCAAGTGCATATGACCCCTAATATGACTTTATCCAATTTGATGAGATGTAAGAAAAAATAAGATGAAAATATTATTGACTTTATTTCATGTTACCGATTGCTTTATTCCCAAATCGACATAAAGTTTCTTGACCCTCACCTTCAAAGGATGTTCATTGCTAATCCAAAATTCAAAATCCATTATCCACCATCCCAAGTTTGGAAAATAAAAATCCTATGTCCAAAATGCTAAATAATCCATTCACATATACCATCCCCCATCACATGACATCCCATATAAAATATTAAAATTATGACTCCACCAAAATGTGTGTATTTGGATAAGGCCAACCCTAGTACCACAAATAATCACAATAATATCTAAGGTTTGATATAAGTGTTATGAAATCATAAGTAAAATTGTCCATGTATACACTATTGACATATTATGACATAATAATATACATCACCACCATCTAATGTCCTAGAAAAATTAATGAAAATATGAAGATCAATGTTTTAACAATATCAAAAAAATCAAAAAATAAACAAAACTAAAATAAAACAATAAAAAGAAAATTTACCTTATGATAAAAATAATTTCTATCGTGCTTTAGGTTAGTCACCATTAAGAAAACATATTCATAGTAATTATGTTTGAAAATTAAAAAAAAAGTAAAGACAAATAATTAATCTAATAGTGGAAACTATTCTTATGGCACTTTGGATAAGTATCATGATAAAAACCTAGCAAATAAACATCATGTCTAAAATCAATTAATTATATGTACCATTCCACTTGGAGGAAATTTATCTTATCTATCACATATTTTTTCATGGCATCACCATCCATTCATTTTGCATCTTCCATCTCTCGTACCTACCTTGATCTTGATAGGGACAATGGAAAAAATTAAAACATGCTTTGGAAAAATCTTGACATGTCCATCCTTTGGCCATGCACCATATAGGGTCATCTCCTCCATTTTTTTTACATTAGATGATGCTCACATTAGCATAGGTTTTTCCTCTTATGATTTAGTGTAGTAGGATTTATATCATCTTTCAATGCAATAGGATTTATCTTATCTATCACATATTTTTTCATGGCATCACTATCTATTCATTCTACATCTTACATCTTCCCTACCCACCTTGATATTGATAGGGACAATGGAAAAAATTAACACATGCTTTGGAAAAATCTTGACATGTTCATCCTTTGGCCATGCACCATATAGGGTCATCTCCTCCATCTTTTGTTACATTACATGATGCTCACATTAGCATAGGTTTCTCCACTTGTGATTCAATACAGATAGGATTTATATCATAGGTACATCTACTTGGGATTCATACTTGAGAGAAATTGGTGGGTTGTTTATTGAGTCCCACATTTTAAATTTAGGAGACACTATTGATTACATACATCTTCTCTTTGATGGTGACTATTCTTCTTTGATTATTGCAAGGGAATTCTCTGACCCTTTTGTTCATTATCTACATCACCTCTTTTTAGATTGATATGAGTGTGGATACTATTGGAAATCATTCAGAGGAGGCTTATTTATCTTTAGAGGAGGCATCTTTTTCTTTGGAGTGTGTTCTACATCCCTCTCTATGACATTATAGATTGACATCTTTAGCTATGTGGCCTAGAATTCCTATTTGGAGTTTGTCATCTTTCAGCATTGAAATGGAGACACTTGAACATATTTCAAAGACATAATATATCATTCTTCTTCCCACATGTTCCTTTCTAGAATGGAAAGAAATCTTGCATATAATCTTGGTTTTGTTTCATCCTAAGGGGAGGAATGTTGTTTGGTGAGATTGGATCATCTTTAGCATTCAATGTTGATCTTCTACCATTGTAAGAGACAACATTGAGGGGGGTTTCATGGGATCTCTTCTTATCTCTTATGGGGGGTCATTTTACTTTGATGGGGTTTTTTTCCCTCTCATGCATCATTGAGATGATCTTGTATTTCATATTGTTTATGCTGAAAACTGAAGAAGCTAAATGATTTAATCTATAAATTCAAATCAAAATTTCAGCATATCATCAATAAAGCTTTTCCAAATGAATAAAAATGCAAAATTCAAACTAAACTATGCTAAACTAAAATAAATGCATTCAAAGGAAAATCAGTTACATTGTTTTCCTATTTCACCATGATTCTTGATTTATGCATTTGATGCTCTCAGATTTTTATGAGCACAAGTGCAATAAGAAGCTGTGATGAGTGGAAGAGAGATTGAAATTAAATTTTTAAATAAAAATGTGTATCCACAAAAAGTGAGAAGGAGGAGGTTTTTATAGATGAATGGATAATGTAAAAATGAGAAATGAGAAATGAGTGGAGTGATTTATGCCATGATTCATGTTTGGAAGCTCAAATTGTGCAATTTTGAGCTAATTCCATGGAAATTGATTTATGAATTTAATGTGCAATTTTAAGCTAATTTCATGGAATTTGATTTATGAATTTTAAATTATTTAATGAAATATATGAATGCATTTTAATGATTAATGCAAATGAATAATCATGCAAATAGTCAAAGTGAAATGATTTATGTAAATGGATGATGAACAAGCATGAGACGGTTTGATGATTTGATGAAATGCATGAATAGAAGAAAGTATTGAATGAATTAATTAAGTAAATAATAATATCTATTTAATCAATAGATGAATATCATTATGATTGTGAGGAAAATTTTGAGTGTCTACATTTTTCCCCTCTTTGAGACAATGTAGCTTGTCGTGTTGTTTCAAAGAAAAATATTGAACAACTGATACATGCCCCAAAGATATCCTAGTAAGGATTATGATAAGAATGATATGCCCCCTTGAGAGATTGATTGAACATATTGTAAGAAGATTAATTTGTCGATAGATGTCTATAAAATGATTAGATACCTAATATTGTGCAAGCAATAAAGCGTTGATGTACATTTTGATGAAAATGCACAATAGATGGGCGTAACTAAACAATTGATGGAAATGATCAGTATAGCCTGGTTGATGAGCTAATGAAGTTGATTGAGCTGATTAAGCTGATTTAGAATGATTCTTATGCAAGACAAGGTGTCGCAATGATGACTGATTGATTAAAGGGGCATGAAATTTTGAGAAGCAAGTTGATTGATTTGAGATTTGATTCAAGAGACATATATCAGTGAGTTAAGCAATTGATTGATTTCTTTGCGATAAGAAAGATGAAGAAAATGAAATACAAAATGGAAGAGAATGAAGGTGATGAAGCCTCTTGTGCCTTTTAAGTTCTTTTATCATCACTGAGCTTATTATGTCACAAATTAGTATAAGCATCTAGATAACATGAACATCTAGACAACCTAAATATTGTTTGCATTTTTATTTGGTAATGAAGTATAAGCATCTAGGTATAAGGACCTTAAATGACCTGAATACTTATTGCATGGAATACACTATCATACAAGGAATGTTCTTACCCACACTAGACTCATAGGTCCTCGATGGTTTTAGACAACCATGTCCTAAGACGAGTCATCTTGTGAATAAGAAAGAATCCACAGACAACAAACAAGTGAACATGCCCCATCCTCGCCTCTCTAGTCCAAGACATCCTTGAGAAGCTAAAAGACATGCCACCAAAGATAAAAATCATAAAGCAAGCAAAGATCAACAAACAAATAGGCATCATGCTTCAATGTAAATCTGAGTCTTGTTACAGTTTATGCGTTTTGGTTGGAGCTGAAAGAGGGATTGATAGGTATGTTTCAATGTTTGCTTGATTGTCAACACTTGCATGTTTTGATTTTGTTGAAGTTCAAAGTTGTGTGATGATCTGAAAGTGTCACTATTTTTTTTGGATTTTTGGAATATTTGATTTTTTTGGATTTCTTCAGGACATTTTATGATTTTTTTGGATTTTTTTAGGACATTTTATAGTTTTTTTGGATTATATCAAGCCATTTTATGATTTTTTTTGCATTTCTTAAAGACATTTGATAAAAAAAAATTTGGATTTTTTCAAGACATTTTATGGTTTTTTGAATTTTTTTTAGGACATTTTATGATTTTTTTTTGGATTTAAGTTTTAAAGATGGAGTGAGATGAAATGTGATATGACTGATTGAAGAAACTAGATGCTGCACACTAGAGGTAGTGCAACCATGGATAAACAATAGATCAAAATGAAAGATTCATTGCAAAACATGTCACACAAGCAGCATATCTCTTGTCAAGAGATGATAATGGTTGATTGATTAAGATGCCACAAATGATTGATTTCATAAGACATGATGATGATAAGTACTAAGGATCATTGATTCTTATAAGTACGATAAGATTGATGATTGTTGATGATTGATTAACAAAAAATATGTCGATTGGATAATGTTTTACAACTAGGCTTAAATATGATTTGCATGATAAGATTCAAGGTTGCAAAGAGATATGATGTCCAACGTTGGAGATAATTTAATCATGGATAAATGATAAAGATGTGAACTATGATGAAATGGTAGTACATAAGGATATGAAAGGAAATCCAAAGCATGTGTATGTAATTTTTCCCCCAATCTCAAAGGAAGGAAATGGGACATGTATTTTGATAAGCTAGGAGATATGGAATGGAATAATGCAAGGATAAGGATAATGAATAGGATGATCAAGATCAACTAGAAAAGATATGGACACAATGCCTGAGTATTTTTCCCCTATTTCTCATGAAGACCAAGAGAAGAAAGGATGTATTTAGATAGAATGATGGAATATGGATAAGGTGAAGAATATGCTATGAAAGATATGGATAAAGTGTATAGGACAAGCTGTATGACATTTAAGAGGATCCTTAACCTTGTCAAGATCAAAGGTGGAAAGGTAAAGGATGAACATAAAGAGGATAATGGATATGAATGATAGGATGGATGAAACTTTCCCCCAAGTGTAGAGTGCAAGAGGAATATGGAAGATAGGATATGGATAGGGATAAATGAAAATGGAAGGTAATATATGCATGATAGGGAGATGGAGGAAGGACTCAAGCATCAAGTTTCATGACTAATATCCCTCGAATGTGTGCTCTAATAAACCATGGAAATGAGGATTAGGCTCATAAACATTGGTAGATTAATGGTGTGATGGAAGAAGCTAAGGACTTATGCAAAGGTTTGGATTAAAGTATGATAACGGGGAATGAATGTTGGATAATGGATAGGAGGTTGGAAGGCTGGTTGATGGATAGGTAGAAAGGACAGAAAGATCAACATTGACACACACCTTGAAGGGTGGTGGAGTGATGGAGGAAAAATGAATTTGGAAGGTGATAGGTTTTTAGATGGACTATTGGAGGAAGCTTTTGGATTAGCAAATTTGGATGCCAATTTAGATTTTATTGCTTCTACAAGACTTTTAGGAATCCACATAGCTTTTGACTTTTATTTTTGATTCATGGGCCTTTGTGACCTTTGAGATTCTTCTTTTTTCTTTATGGGCCTTTGTGGCCTTTGAATTCTTTCTTTTTGATTTATGGGCCTTTGTGGCCTTTGAATTTTTTCTTTTTGATTTATGGACCTTTGTGGCCTTTGAATATTTTTCTTTTGACTTTGGATCAGATTTTCTTTTATTTTTGCATGTCTCTTCAAGGATACATGTTGATCCTTTGATATATGTGGATTTTGATATGGAAGCTTTTGACATTTGGCACCTAAATTACCTCCAAAAGCAATGGGATGGGTGGATGGAGATGAATGATATGGAGGTATTATGGATGGGTTAATGTAGGTATAATTTTGAGAGGGCATCAAGGATCTGTGCCTTTTTCGTTCTTAATGAATAGGAGATGGAGGGATGTAGGGCCCCAATATGGATGGAAGGGTTGATGAATTAGGGTTTGGATGATAAGGACCAAGGATAGATGGAAGGTTTGATGGACTATTATAAGGACCTAGGATATATGGAAGGTTTGATGGACTATGATAGGGACCTAGGATAGATGGAAGGTTTGATGGACTAGGATACTTAGGTTTATTTTGATGGATTGTGGACTTACGATGGGTATCAATGTCTTGAGTGTGAGGTGTATAACCAAGGCCATGATCAAAAGGATTTTCTTGGATATAAAGGGGTTCTAGGATACCTTGTTCATGAATGCCTAATCCTTTGCCTTTGTAGTTCATACTTTGACACATTTGTTTTCCAATGGGATATATATTGTTTATGAAACAAGATGAAAGTCTATCATGAGGTGGATGTGATATTGAAGGAATAAAAAGATCTTGGAGTAAGCCACCTTGGATAAAAGTGAGGGAACCCATTTGATAGTAAGGGTCTCATGTATAGCTCGAATAGGGGTGATAGACTCTTGTGGAGGATTGTAATCATGAGGGGAATTAGGATGGGTGATAGGATCTTGACATGGGGATGAGGGGGCACTTTTATCTTGACTTGGAAAAGGATCAAGAGGCGTAGGAGATGGAGTAGCTTTCTCTTTATTAGGTATGGAATCCTCATGAAGTGGTATGAAAGGAATATTTCAATCATAAGAAGGATGAACATCATCATGGAATGAAAGGGTATCCTTGAATGGAGGTATATCTTGATCTTGACGAGGAAGGGAATCCTGATATTTTGTGGAAAGCATATCTTGATCATTGGATATGATGGAATCATGAGATGGTATGGATTCATTAGATGAGGTGGAAGGAGGATTAGGAAATATAATTTTCTCTTGAGATGGAAGGGGATCATCTTGGATGAAACAAAAAGAGATAAGTGGAACATCATGAGGTTCTTGAGAGATGGGATCTTGGTCAAAGATTGGAGAGCATTGGAGATTTTTTGGTATCATTGGATGGAATGGAAATAATACTTTGATCTTGATTTGTAGGGGAGTCTATGCTAACATGCTTTGGACTAATAGATTGACATGACTCATTGGATGGAGATGGTATGATGAGAGCAGATGGTTGGATAGATTTGTTAACTTGGGTGAAAGACTCATGAGGTTTATTTTGACTTATGGGAGATGAAGATAGGTGCATGACATGGTATGATTGCTCAATATTATTTGTGTTTAAGGACATAGATTTAGGTTTCTCATTTAGCCTTTGCAGAAATTCATGGAAATTAAACTTGGATGATGTAGTTTTGGGTGAGGGTAAAGGCTTATGAGATGATTGCATCACTTCATTCAATTGTTGGGATTCAAGTTTTTTTTCAAGCTCTTTCAAATGATGGTCAAGATATTCAATCCTTTGGTTTCGTTCATAGGTCGTGGATGAATATGGAGGATAGCGGTTAGACATACTTGGTTGATGGTTTTGGAAATGTTATGAGGTGTTGCAAGTTACTAGGTGTGATGTTTGTTTGAGGTCTATTTTTGAACACACACGAAAGACATAGTAGGCAAAGTGTTTTTGAGTTTGTTTTCAATCATGATTTTTTTGCAATACAAGCACAAATCCTAAGGTTGGAAAGGACAATATCCACTAAATTCCACATGGGTTTCCCCAGCCACATATTCTTATCATGTGAATCCAGAAGCTTGGCCGCACGGGCTCCCCCTTACAATGCACTCACTTCTCAGGCCAACCAACCTTCCAACCCCCATGAAACTCCCATGGCAGATTAATCACCTCTACTAAAAACTGTGAAGATGTGGATGCCTTCACACCGACTGGTGCTATGCTAGCAACTAGAAGGTTGTTGGCTACTACACAAAGGTGTTCAATTCGGGACCCTCGTTCGAGTGGCCATACATGGGGCAAAAGATTAATCACCATTTAGGAGGCACTCCAGCCTGAAGAGGTTATGCTCAATAGGGTTTTGGGGAGTACTACTTGGTCCGTATGACACATCCGCACTCATAATCCTAAGTTTTCCATGGGTAGCTCGGCCAAAGAGCTCCATTTTCGGTTTGAGTTGCCTTGGGGTGAGTACTTTTTCCCACCAAGGAAGGCCCAAGTCCTAGATTCAATAACCATTTTTCTTGCACCCAAGATCGCACAAGTGCACAAGGGGAGAGGATACTTCGATTATTGAGTTGGGGTGACACATAAAATAGATGGGTCTGGTTTCTGATCACCAAGTTTTGCACAAGGTGAGAGCATACTCCCTACCATCTCAAGCACAACAAACAGTGTTCATTCACCCCCTAGTTAGATCTAAGTGAGAGAAGACAATTGTTCATTTTTAATGCACCAATTGAAGTGTTTTCTAATCTAAAAGACAATTGGTTTCAAAAACATGTCTTTAACGAACGTCCTGCATCAAAATCTCATTAGTAGTTTCATGCCTCCTTTCTTTAACAAGTGTATGTTTTGATTTTTAATTCTTTGCCAAACGAACCTAGCAAAAGAAACCAGATTAACAAAATTAGTCACAAAACCAAAACTTAACCAAAATGAAAACTAACATAAATCCTAACGAAATTAATTTAATCTAAATCTAAATCTTAATTACTTCTAAATTAAATTAAAATCTAAATTTAATTTAATTCTAACTTTAAAATCCACACTAAAAGAAAAGAAATCTAAAACTAAAATCTAAACTATATTAGTAAAAATTAAACTAAATTAAATGAGTAACTAAAAATCTAGACTAAATTAAAAATAATCTAACTAAATGAGAAATTAGAAACTGAATTAAATCTAAATTAAAAGGCTAAGAATCTAAATTAAATAGTAAATCTAAAAAATTAAAAATCTAAATTAAATTAGAAACTAAAACTCTAAACTAAATTAAAAATTAGTCCAAGTTAATTAAAACTAATCTAAATTAATCTAATCCTTAAAATTAATCTAGTTCTAAAAATTAATCTAAATTAAAAAATTAATCTAAACTAGATTAAATTAAATGAAATCTGAAATTAATCTATATTAAATCTACATTCTAAAATAAAACTAAATTTAAAAAGATCAAAATTAAGAAAAGCAAAATCTAATTTAGAAAAAGCTATTAAAAGTTAAAAGTTAAAAACAAAAGCTAAATCTAATTTAAAAATTAAAAGCTAACTCTACATTAAAAGTTAAAAGCTTAAAACTAAAATCTAATTTAAATGTTGAAAACTAAAAATCTAATTTAAATGTTAAAAACTAAAAATCTAATTTAAATGTTAAAACTAAAAATTGACACTCAAAATTAAATTATAGATAAAATGTTGTGGGCTGTTATTCATTATTCAAAGATTCAAATCAAACATTTGTGCTACAAGCTCATAAATTCCTAAAAACTGAATCATGCAAGTGATACATTTTTAAATTATGCCAATGATTTTTTATTTTATTTTTCTTTTGTTTGAATTAAAATTTTTATTGTATTTTGAAATGCTTTCACAATGTAACTTGCTGCAAAGAAATTGATATCATATTTTTCCTTTCAACTACAAAATGAGACAATGTATATCATATCAGATTTGGAGTAGTTGATCCTACAAAATATATATCATATTTAGATGTGAAGAAATCAATATGCTGTAGATGTGAAGAAATCGATGCTCTGTAAAATGTAGATCATATCAAATGCAAAAAAATTGATGGAAAGTATTGAATTAATTGATTAAGTAAATAATAATATCTATTTAATCAATAGACGCATATTCTTACGATTGTGAGGATAAATTTGAGTGTCTACACATATCTCTTTTGGGGATGAACTTTGTCCCACTAGGTTTTCTCCTTTTCTCCATTTGTGTGAGATTGCATTTTCATTTCTACATGGGTATCTAACATTTCCTTGTATCTAGGACCCATATTTGTGTCATTTGCATAAGTAATCTCTAAGTTATACTTAAAGGGGGGTGTTGGTGGGTAAGTGCATCAAGTTGTGATAGAAAATGACTCTTAAGATGCCACTTTTTTTTCTAAAATCAGCAGTCTGATGTTCAAGAGAAAATGAAGACAGTTACACTCAAAATTTGAAGATACAATAGGAACAAGAGTTATAGTGATATGAAAATCTACTTTCTAACCTACTATTTTTTTTTACAATAATGAAGATTAAGGGTTTAAAATGGGGGGGTCACCAAAAGTAGTCCTATTTTTCTCAAAAAAAACACCATAGTGTCTATTGTGACCCCCCATCTATTTTTTTAATGAATGTATAATATTTTACAAATTTTTGAAGTGGAACCATCCTCAAAAGCTGAAATTTGAGAGTACTCCCCGCTATTTTTTTTGAAATCTAATCAAAAATTACTTTTTTCATTACGTGTAAAATGAAATCTTGTTTATAAAAATGTAATTTGTTTCAAAATTCAATGAATGAGTAAAAATATATACTAAATCTAGCACATGTTGGTTTTTGAGAAAAAATAGAGGCACTAACAAGAGAAGTTATGGATGAAAAACTTAACATAATCAAAATGTTAAAAAAAATATGGTTATATTGGTAAGAGATAGCTTAACCTCATCGCAATTTTTTAATAGAATTTCATTGAAAGATGTGCAAACTTGATAGTTAGCATGACCAAAAATGTGCAAAATTTTGTTACCCTTTTAAAATTTCATGTCCTTGGCATGAAATGGTTGTCCAACCCTTTGGGTTGTGGTGCAAGAGCACCTTGTTCATCGAATACCTTCAAAAGACAAAATTATAAATTTGAGTTTTCAAATGTAAAAGTGTGTAAAAGAGTCATGTAAAGGTCAATTCCAATGCATTTGAGTATTTTATAGGTCCCTAGGTGGTCAAAATGATGGAAAATGTAAAACTTGCAAAATTTGCAAAGTTGTCAAATTGAGGAAAATGTAAAAAAATGCAAAAAAAAAGACAAAATTATGAAGAGTCAAGTGAGAAAATAGAAAGTTTCTTTCAATTGGTTACGATGAAAATCCTTTAAATAGGCATTGTACATCATTTTCAAGCAGAGGGGGGAAGTTTGAATAAAAATAAAATCATTTAGATACTGCATTGCATGTTTAAACTTTACATTTTCAGGATTCCAGACTGGTAAAACATGTTTGCAGGTTGTATTGGATTTTATGGACTTATTTTCATGGTTCAGTAATTTGAATTGATGTACCTATGAGTATACTTCATTTTTTTTTGTCTCATTGAATTTCATTGAGTTTTGAGTGTTTTATGGCCATTTTACTAAAGACAGGGTGCAAAATTAAGCCTCTAGGACAGTGTAGCAGCAAGGTTTTGAGGGATATGTTACAAAGTAACCCAACCTTAATTTAATATATGTTATATAAGGGCTTAATTGGTATCCAAATTAGTTTTTATATTGTGATTTTGAGTTGTATTCTGAAAATTATGTCAAAATTACCTTATTTGCTGCTCTCATCAAAGCATAGTGCAAGAATTTGAGAATCTGATAAAACTGAGTTATAAGGTTGTAAATTTAGTTTGTTTCAGTTGAAATTATGATGGTTGAAGTTTCTTGGAAGTCTGGTTAAAGATTAGAAGCAATAATGGTTGTCTTGTTGTCTTTTTCCTTGTGAAAGTAAGTTGCAATGAAGGGTAAATTGGTGCATGCTCAATGAATTGGTATTTTCAAAGTTTTCTAACAAAGTTTTTGCTTGTATTCAATCTATACAAAGATATTTAAGGTGATTTAAGGTATTTTTAGGTTTGGAAACAAGATTTTGTGACTTTGTGCCTTGTGGCTATGTGGATTTTGGTTGAAAGTTTATGTGAATTTAGTGATTGATTCTGAGGATCTTCTCATGATTTGTGCATAGGGTGAGAAGTATGCTTGTAGTTGATTGGTTTTGGTAGATGCTCTTGCATTAAATTGGTATCAGAGTGAGCAAGATTTTGATGGTTTGTTGAATTGGTAGTTTGTTGAAGTTATTGTTGTTGAGTTGGTTGTAGGTGCTTGATCCATCTAAGTTGTAGAGAGAGTTTGGTGTTTGAGTTTGTGATGTGCAAGTTAAGGAGAACCTAGTTGCTTCCAAGAAAAGGTAGAAGAAAGTGGAGAGAATTTGGAAGCAAGGATGAACTTGCTTGGTTTGTTGAGTTGTGTTGTGATGCAGTAAGAACTAGATGGATACCTAATTGTGAAGCAGTTGAGGTTGCAGCCTGAGAGTACTCCACTGATGGGAGTAGTTGAGAAGATGAAAAGGTGATTGGTCAGAGAAGATCAAGGATGAATTGTGAAAGAAAGAGGAAAGTTTGAAAGGACATTCCTGTGTCCTTGGTTGAGGAAAAGTTGAGGAGTGGTGAAAGGGCAGTCATGTGTCCTTTTGAAAGAGAAGATGAACCTGATAAGCATAGATGAAGATAGAGTTGAAGGAAAAGAAAAAGATTCAAAGAGAGATGAAGAAGAAGTATTCCAAGGCATATTTGAAGTTTTTATTTAAGGTACAAGAAAAGTTGATACAATGTGTTTCCAAGGGACTTGAAAATATTTTGTTGGTTGGTTGTATGGTGCAGGAGCACCTTGTTCATCAAATACCTTCAAAAGACAAAAATTGTAAAATTTGAGTTTTCAAATGTAAAAGTGTGTAAAAGAGTCGTATAAAGGTAAATTCCAATGTATTTGAGTCTTTTATAGGTCCCTAGGTGGTAAAAATGATGGAAAATGTAAAACTTGAAAAATTTGCAAAGTTGTCAAACTAGGGAAAATGTAAAAAAGTGCAAAAAAAGGCAAGAATATGAAGAGTCAAGTGGAAAAATAGAAATTTTATTTCAATTGGGGAAGATGAAAATCCTTTAAATATTCATTTTACATCATTTTCAAGTAGAGGGGGGAAGTTTTAATAAAAGGAAAATCATTTAGAAACCCCATTGCATGTTTAAACTTTGCATTTTCAGGATTCCAGACTGGTAAAATGTGTTTTCAGTATGTACAAGATTTTATGGACTTATTTTCATGGTTCAGTCATTGTAATTTATTCCCATATGATTCTAATTATTATTTTTTTGTCTCATCGAATTTCATTGTGTTTTGAGTGTTTTATGGCCATTTTACTGAAGACAGGTTACAAAACTAAGCCTCTGGGACAACGTAGCAACAAGTTTTTGAGGGATATGTTCCAAAGTAACCCCACCTTAATTTAATGTATGTTATATAAGGTCTTAATGGGTATCCAAATAAGTTTTTATATCATTGTTTTGAGTTGTATTCTAGAAATTATGGAAAAATTACCTTATTTGCTGCTCTCATCAAAGCATAGTGCAAGAATTTGAGAATCTGATAAAACTAAGTTATAAGGCTATACATTTGGTTTTTTTTAGTTGAAATTATGATGATTGAAGTTCCTTGGAATTCTGGTTAAATATTAGAAACAAGAATGGTTTGATTTTTGTCTTTTTCCTTGTGAAAGTAAGTTGCAATGAAGGGTAAATTGGTGCATGCTAAATGAATTAGTTATTTCAGAGTTTTATATCAAATTTTTTGCTTGTATTTAGTCTATATGAAGGTGTTTAAAGTGAGTTAAGGTATTTTTAGGTTTGGAAACAATATTTGGTGACTTGGTGCCTTGTGGCTATGTGGATTCAAGATACAAAGATGTGGATTTTGGTTGAAAGTTTATGTGAATTTAGTGATTGATTTTGAGGATCTTCTCATGGTTTGTGCATAGGGTCAAAAGTACCCCTAGTAGTTGATTTTTTTTGTAGATTCTCTTGCATTAGGTTGGATTCCTAAGGATAAATCAAACCCTCTAGGTTGGTATTTCCCAATGCAAGACATTTGGTACTCACCA
>VDFB02041131.1:0-12713 GCA_007258455.2 Sequoia sempervirens
ATGACGAGGAGGGTTATGGTATGCCCCCTCGTGAGGAAAGACAGGTTCCAAGAACATGGGTGTGCTCTCGAAATTAATGAGAAGACTAGAATATGAAGAGACAAAGGAATACTAGTGCAAAAGATATGGGTGATGATATCGATGCAATGCCTATATGAGATGGGAGAGAAGATGACAAGACTAAAGAAGATGCATGTTAGTTCCTAGACCAAATCCTTCAAAACATTGCCATAGGACTTTAATATTTATTGCTTTTAATCATCATTGGGCAGTAAAAATGACACAAATGGACAACAAACACAATGGTATGACGTAGACTAAGGTGTGCAAGGTCATCCACTTGAAAAATAGACAGTCACAGATAAGGAATGTCCTAACTCATACTAAGGGTCATGTTGCCCCAGTCTTTTTGTCAAGACAACCCACAGACAGCAGTCAAAAAAATAAAAAATAAAATAGGCCAGGAGACGTCATCGCACCTCTAAATCCTTCATGGGACATCCTCGAGGTAGCTAGTAACATGACCAAAAGACAAGACAGTAAAAATATAAGACAAAATAGCCAAGAAAGATTAACAGCCATGTAATTTTGTTTGCCAATGTTTGTTTGCCAAAGATTGATTTTATGTCAGTTTGACAGTTTTGACATTTTAAGACTTTTGCCAATTTGACGGTATTGATAGTTTGACAAAGCCTATTATCAGGAAGGACACATCCTGAAAAGGCAAAGGACATTTTGACGAGGTCTAACTCCAAGAAGGACACATCTTGAAGAGGAGGACCAAAGAGTGACGAGACTGACATTGTTTTGAGTAATATGTTTTGGCAAGTTGAGTAGTGTTGACAAATGATTGATTGGACTGTGTTGTCTAATTTTGACCAATTTTGACATTGACGTTTCAAATGACTGTCTTGTGTTCGAGTTTGATTATGTATGACTTATTTGACTGATGTGATGATTGTGACAAATGCCATGATTTTATTTGGGCCAACCTAAAAGGACTGACCTAATGTCTCGGGGACTCATCGATCGATGGCCTTGCCTACTTTAGCAATGCGCAGTAGACAACGTGAGTTCGACAATGACATGGAATGATCGATATGACCGATATTGACTCTATTTTTAAGATTTTGATATTGATTTGGATTTTTGTGTTTTTCTTTAGACGCTAACATTTTAGGTCTTTCTTCGTGACATTTATGATGTTTTTGTCTTTTAGGACATTTATGATGTTTTTTGTCTTTTTTAGGACATTTTATGAATTTTTGTCTTTTTTCAGACATTTATGATGCTTTTTGTCTTTTTGTCATTTTATGATTTTTTTGGATTTTTGACATTTTTGAGGTGTCAATGGACGAAAATTTGGGTAGCCTTTGTGCTAGATACCAATGAAAAGGGGAAAACTAAGTCTAGGTGCAAGGAGATAAATGGGATTAATGGATGAAATGGATGTATGCATAAGAGAGCAAGGATGTGATCTCCAAAGACTATGTCGCATAGGAATGAGATGCCCCATTCTAGGTACAAGACTTAGGATTTTTTGTGACAAAGCTGATGACAATAGGATAATGATATGATTGGTTTAGATAGGATGAGGTATGTCAAGAGATACCCAAAAAACATGTTTCAACACTTTGCCCCTATATCTTCATCAAGATCAAAAGGAGAAGAGTGGATAAGTGGACCCAATATGATAGGTAGGTATGATGGCTAAAGATGGTAGGTAGGGTGGAAATGATATGACATAAAAATGATAGGTTGGATAGATAAGACATTGTGCCCCCAAGTGTAAGTGACATAGAAGATCAAACTACACATGATGCCTGTTTGCCAGGTTTTCATCATGGTACTTATCCAAGGCGCCTGTTTACCAGGTTTTCACCATTGGACGAAGGGATTTCTCTTTACTTTTTTTCTTTTCTTTTCTTTTTATCTTTTTTTTTGACTTTTTTTTTGACTTTTTGGATAGGGGAATATGGATAAGAGGGACTCAAGTGTCTAGTTGCATGAAAGGCAATAGTCCCACTAGAGATAGATGTCATTGCATGGACCATGTCAAATGTCATTATGTGCATAGATGTTGGTAAGGGATGACATGAAAGGGAGATGGAGTAGGTAGATGATGGATTATGATGTGTATTGTGGAGGAAAATAATGGATTATGATGCAGATTATGTTGGGAAATATGAAAAAGATGAATGGGGAGGCTTAGCCAAAAGCATGGACCATAGGGATATGATGGGGGAGATGTATAGGATAATGAGTGATGGATGAGGAGATGGAGGTATGTGGGAATGGAAATCATTTTGAATTAAATAATGATTTAATTCAAAAATTCAAAGAGGACTAAATTAAATAAATAAAATTTATTTAATTTATGAGAGAAAAAGATTCACGAATAATTGTAAATAATTAAATAATTATTTAAGTATAGTGGAGGACAAAATTAAATAAATAAGAATTTATTTAATTTAGAAAGAAGGACTTAATAGATGTAATTAAATAAATAAAATTATTTAATTAATCAAGGGAGAATAAAGATAATGAATTAATTAAATAATTAAATTACTTAATTAATAGAAGAATTATGATTTTAGAAAATAATTAAATAATTAAAGTTATTTAATTATTAAAGAATGAAAGGGGCATCGTTGAATAATCAAGAGTTGCAAGCCTAGGGACAATTTTAGCGTGTCTACGGTGGATCAAGGCTTCAAGATCTCTAAAATCTTGTTCCAACACCTTAGAAATGTCATATGGGGCCTCAAATACCTGATCCAATCACAAGGATCATCCTCCAATACTCTTGCAACCAATTTCTTCAATTCACTAGGGTTCTAGGGCTTGCTACATGAAGATTCAAACCGTAGCAACAACTCCACATGTGCCAAATCAACTCCCCTATCTCTGAAATTTTAGTGAATCAAAGTTCATGCTATCATAGTCCATTCCACTAATTTTGAAGACTTTTCACTGGTGGAATGGAGTTTTATGCATTTTCTACAACCACTGGTTACCCTACCTAGGGTTTATACTAGTTTGGAAAGAAATGACTAGAAATTGATTGAAACACAATAGAATTACATGCAACTAGTGGAAAAAGTAAGAAAAATCATTGTACAATCATCCACACTTTGTGTGAGATTATCACAGGATTGTACATATCCATACAACTTGAGTTAGCAGCAAAGATTGTTCAAAAAACACAAAAAAATAGAGTTTTATTTTCTTCAAACTTTCAAACTTCAACAACCAAACCTCCTTCGACCACACAAGGTCTTTTTCAACCTTTTCCAAAAGAATACTAATGGTTCACAACCAATTTTTAAACCACAACCGTTCATCTTCCAATTTTACAACAAAATGTAAAAGTTGCTTTTGCAACATTATGCAACTTTACAATATTTTGCAACTAGACTCTAATTCACCCTTAAGCACTCAAACTAGACCTAAATAAGCATAAAATGGTCTTCTTAGACCTTATCACATGAAATCATCACAAAACCAAAACAAAATACTAACTTTAACCCCTTGGAAGCATAAAGACCTATGGTGCTCCTGCACCAATTAGCCTAGCTATTTAATTAATTGCATCATTTGCATCTATTAACCTAATTAATCTAACTGGGTTAATTCATCCCCTTTAATGCTAACATTTCATCCTATTAAAATAAGTACATCAAACTATTTAATTTAAATCCCTAAATCTTCTTATTTAATTAAATAACTCTAAGTTGTTTAATTAAATGTCATTTCACCTTTCCCCCTTTCATTAAATCACTTTATTTAGTGAAAACTATCTAATTCCCCTAATTGTATAATTAAACCTTGTTTTAATTATCAATTACTAATTAAATCTAATTCCCCCCACTTGCAAGGGAATATTCCCATGGAATATTCCTTTGCATAGCTTAATTTGGTTTTAATTAACTAAGTATCTATTTTTCCTCACCCACGAGAATATTCCAAAGAATATCCTCTTTCCCTACTCATTTGAAAAAGGAGAATATTCCTTTCTAACAAACTTACTTGACTTCTTGAGCAAGTTAACTTGTGACCTCTTGTGCAAGTTAACTTATGACCTCTTGGACAAGTTGAAAGTGTGTTTGCTTGGAAAAAGGTGAACCCTTGATTAAATCTCATCATTGATTCTCATCCGTTGATGAGAATCCATGATCCATGCCTCCAACTTCTTCCATCCTTGACCGTTGATTAACTTTTTTATCTCAACCCTCCATTTCTCATTTGTTTTCCTATAAATAAAACACTATTTGGAGACAAATGGATCCATCTTTTTTAGCGAAAACTCATGCTGTTGAAATCACTCACACTCACACTCACTTTTAGCATTTGTTTAATATCATTTTAGCTTAAATACTTGCATTAATTAGCTTAGCTTTCATTAATGGCTTTCATGGTAACTTAGATGCATACATTTAGCTTGTCTATTAATTAGGGTTTCAATATTTTAGCTTAGAATCCATTTAGATTAGCTTTGTATTTACACATTTGAATCATCTTAATCTAAATCATGTTAAAACAACTTGCATAATTTTAATCTAGTTTTAAATCATGTTTCATCATACATCTCACAATGGTTTCATTAGTTTTCTTTAGTAAAACTGATTGAAACAAGCTCATTTATCCCTGGGATTGGGAAAGGGTCGATGTTCCAAATCAACGTGACACCACTCCCCCAATGGATAAGTTTCAATGGATTAGAGTAGGCATTTTTAAAGCTTTCACAATTTAGTATAATGGCTTTTAATGGATGCTTGGTTTAATGTTCATTTGAATGATCCTATTGAGATTTGATGTTAATGGCTTAATTATGTTTCGATTCTTCATGGATCAAGCGTAATCGACCCATACTAATCCGTTGGTCACATTCTGGCGCTAGAAGGAAGGCATAATCAATCAAATTTAATCAATTTCTATCTCAAATTGCATTTTTTTTGACTCTTACAGGATACAACGATGCCTAATTAATACCTTGGCATTGATTAAAATAAATGGCAACACTAAATAATTTTAGAAGTATCGAAGATTTGCAAATAGTGACACTCCAAAATAGCAATGCTATCATCGTCACTGGATTTCTATAGAGTGATGCTCCAATTCACCAGAGCAATTCTATCATGAACAATGAAGCCCATCTCTGGTAAGAAAAATGGTGATTAATTTTTAGCATGTGCTTTAATTTTTTTACTTTATCAGAAAACTAACATGCCTCTAACGTTGTTCTGGTTTTTAGGCTAACTGGGTTTTGCAAGTTGGATGATAAAATTTGAAGTGAAGAAGCATTCTTATCTTTCCATCTTATAATTGTAACAAGTGTTTTGACACTTTTGAGGCAATTATAACCCATTAATTATAAGATTTTATTTCAATTAAAAACACCCATCATAAACAAAACCAAATTTACTTTATATTAATATTTAGATTAGTATCTCACCATCTGAACTTTGATACTAAAATACATTTATTTTATCAAAGAACTTCATGCTAGTGTAAGGAAAAGGTGTTGTGTGTGTTCTCTCCTTGCTTCATGAGATTGAGGAGATTGAACTACAAACATACTTCCTTGCTTTTGTTTATCTTTAGAGGGCTTGTCTCCCCGCTTTGAAAGGAGGGAATGACCCATGCGGTAACAAGCTAAATCCAGGCTCTTTCAAGTCACTATATAAAAATGTGTTTGTGATGAAAGTAATAAAAAATAGGTGCGGATGTGTCATACTGACAAGTTTCACCCTTAGCATCCATGCGATACATTAAAATATCTTCTATGGAAGAGATTGGGAGGCCTATTGATTGAAATAATCTTGAGCTAATCTTGTTGCATGTATGGCCACCTTGAACAAAATACCTTACTACAAACCAATTGTTTAGAAGCCAAAAACATTTATGCTTGCTGGTGCAGGAATGGTAGTTCCATAGCCATTCCAAATTTTATTATTCAACCATTGAAACAAGAAAATCCTTAGGATATTTGGATCTTCAGTATTTGAGATTTGGTGGTCTCGAGAAGTGTGTGCTATGGAGGGGAGCTAGTGTCACCAAATCTCTATCTGTTCACATTATCTTAGTGTTTGGAGAAATCTAAGTGGGGATTCAACAAGTAGTTTCTTCTAAACCTAAGGTTGTAAATGCTTGTGAGTCATTTTAATACTTTGTTTGATTCCAAAACATTACAAACAAACATTCATGATCTTCCTCAAAATTTTAAACCCTTTGGTCTAAGTGTGGATACCCTTTGAAAAAACCTTTATATTAATGCTTATCCTAAGAGTATATTCTTAGAGGCTTCTAAGTATTTTGGTTTATATCTCAATGCATACTTCCCAAAGTTAACATAAGCAACTATGGCTTGAACTTCATCCTTTTCACAAAATGGACCTTGTGAAATTTATGATTTTTTTGACATAGACATTTAGTTTGAACTTAATCAAGACAAGTGTTTGTGGTAAAATAAACTCACTTAAGCAAGATAAATTGACAAAGTGAACCCCACATGAATATTTGGAGACCGATCACTCTCGTTGAACAACCTGACCTTACAGGTGCTATCATTCAACCAAACTTTGAACTAATTGAGGGAGAACAAATTGACATAATTAGTAGTTTGAGAAGCTTCACTTTTGAAACAAATGAGACACCTATTCAGTGGAGAAACACAACAACAATCTTAGATGAAGAAGAGGAACAAGCTGGTATTGTGGTTGGAAGGCCCATATTACCACCACCCACGTGGCAATAAAAATCCTCTTCTCTTCCATAAACTTGAACCTTTTCTAAATGATCTCACGCAAAATAAGGATCCCCAAGAGAATTTCTATAGGTCATCACTTTAAACTTATGCATCTTAGTCTAAAATATCTCAAAAAAACACCTTTTAGCACTACATCAAAATAGAACCAGGTTGGAATATGAATTCCACAAATGTGCTTCAAGGAACAACCAAGACTTGTATACATTTTTTTGGGTCAAAACCTTGGTCTTTTTCATGATCTTGAACCTATCTAAAATATTGGGTCTTTAGGATTTGAAAACTTCAGAGGTCTAGCATGTTTCTCACTACCTTGGCCTTATCAAACAAAGCTTCATTTTAGGTCAACATTGGGTCAAACATTTCATTCATCCCTTAATCACATTTCATCCTTCATTTTACCAAACTTTGCAAATTTTTTGAATACACCAACGCCTTTTGACTTAAAAAATCTATCAAACAAACCCCTAACTTAGTTACTTTGTATGTGAAATGAATCCTTTTCCATGCATTTGGCTAAGTTAATTATCATCTTTGAACTAGTTTATTTTTAAGGCACGAGTCTACCCTAAAGATTTCCAAGTTCATAAACATCCTTTATCCAAACATCAAAACATCAAACTTAAGTCAAAAGTGTCATCCCAAAATGTTTGCAAAGGTCACTTCCCATATCACCCACCTTTTCATCTCCCATTAACATCATTGCTCCAAAAAGACTTAGAGTGTCCCTTTTACCTACATTTGATTCAAATAGAGAGTTCAAACATTACTAATCTCAACACAACTCTCCCAGAGGTGACCCAAAATTTATAGAAAAAATAAGATCACAACACAAGAGAATCATGGAGAAAACCAAAGTCACATTTACCTCAAGTGATCCAAATCATTTAGAATTTTATCTGAGAAGTCATGTCACCCCATTACAACAACCCTTGTCTCCATCAGGGCCATGTGACATAGAGGACATCACGAATAATCCATTTGGACTTACTAGGGAAGAAATCATGGAACAACAAGCCTTAGAGAACATAGTTCCTAGTTCCCATCTTTTATTACACAATCATTGACACATGGGTTGACTTCATCCACTATTATAACAACTCCATCCCTAGAGCTAAGTCAAACATCAACACCTAGTATTGTAGCTAGTCTTGCTAAGGACATTGGCCATACTCTTCTATTTGAAAGCAACACACTTGTGGGTACCCTTGATACCAATCCTCCATCCCAAACTACCACTTGGACACCAAAATTTGGTGCTTCTCCCATTCCCGAGGATCCAAAACAACCATATAAACCATTTACACTTCATTACTCCAAAACAAATTGAGGACACCCCTCTTCATCCATACCTACAAATACCATAAGTGTTCCCAACATCACGCAAGGTAGTGTGGACCAACTGAACCTAAAAGGGAAAGGAAGTAATCTCATACAAAATCATCCTTTAACACCACATGGTACCTCTTCATCCAATCCTCCCATTGATACATAAAAATCAACAATTATCCAAAACAGATCCATTCCATCGATTATCAACCCACATCCAAACAATCCCTTGGTCACAAACCCCATCAACAAAGGTAATACCTTGACGACATCTCAAATACAAGGGAATCTACAGAACATCAGTCAAGAGAACCCTTTCAATAAATGGACCCAAGGTCTTAATATGCCCCTAACATCAAAATACTTAATGATACTATCCTCATCTTTACCCTTTGTCCACCAAGTCATGAAAAATAAAATGGGACCTCAAAATTACATTCCTCCACCACAATCCACTATCTTGCAAGGAAAGTTAAATCAAGGGAATCCACAACCTCTCATCAACAATGCACAATCTACACAAAATATCAACACCCACAACCCATCGCATATGTCTCAACCATTGGTTGATCCTATATTGCAAGCACATGCCCTAGCTTTACAGTAAGCACAACAAGCTTATTAGCAAGTATTCCAGCATCACCAACAACAACAAGCCACCCTAACAACAAAACAAAAATAAGCACAACAAGCCACCCTAGTAGCACAACAACAACAACAAGCACAACAATTAGCCTTAGTTGCGCAACAACAACAACATCAACATCAACATCAACATCAAGCAAACTTAGCATAACAAAAAAAACAACAACATCAAGCATCCTTAGTAGCACAACAAGTAGCCCTAGTAGCTCAACAAAAACAACAAGCTGAACAACAAGAAGCTCAACAGTATACCCAACAACAAAAATTTCTCACACAATAACAACAACAACAAGATTCTTAATATAACCCTCAACAAAAAATCATCAACCCAAACACAGTAGGAACATATACGCCTACACCATCATCACCTTATCCTACACCACCATACACACCATACAACACATCATCATATCAAAATCCTACCATCCCACCATATGCAACATATGTTCCTCCACCTAGTCCACAAGACGATATGGCATCACAACTCAAAGAATTAACACAAGAAATGCAAGATATTTGGATGGGAAAAATGAAGAAACCCCATACACAAAACCTATTCCCATATCCATTTGATAGAAACATCGCAATGGTACCATTCTCTCCTAGTTTTGAAATCCCCAAATTCAACAAATACAAAGGGAGAGGAAGTCCCGTGGACCATGTCAAAGAGTTTAACATCATGTGTATGGAGGTCGTCTATAATGAGTCCTATTTGATGCGCCTCTTCCCATAAAGTTTAACAGGTCCTACCATGAATTGGTTTTCTCAACTCCCTCCTGGTATCAAAAATTTCCAAGAAATCATTAAAAAATTCATAGATCACTTCTCCTTCAATCTTCACATGGATGTAAGCTTAGAGGAGTTAGATAATCTCAAACAAAACAAGGGAGAACCATTCACCAATTTATTACAATGATGGAGGCAAAGAGCGAGTAAGAGCAAGTGGCCAATTCCCGATGAACAAGTGGGCATTATCATAGCAAATCTAGATCTAGATCTATCCTTCCACTTGAAGATGCAATGCCTCACATCTTATGACGAGCTTGTCCCTAGATCCCTTAACATTGAGAGAGCTCTAATCTCCCAAGGAAATATTCAAGCCTCCAAAGATAACCGTCTATCAACCAGTTCCAATGATAACCCTCATATCTGGGCTAAGAATAAGAACATAACAAATGATGGAGTGGTGGATTCTAAGGTTGTCCTAAGTGCTCCTAGGCCAAACAACAATCAAATAGCTAATGTTCAACCAAATATGCAACAAACAACACAACAAAACAATCAGGTAAATAATACTGAAATGCAACAGAGATGAACGCCTAACAAGATCAACTATCCAAAACACAAGCATTCATAGTTATTAGAACTTATTGAGACTATCATGAAGAAATTGGTAGAGTCAAACCTGATAATGCTTCCAAATTTTGAAAACTACCAAGAACCATAGGAAAACCACCTTGGTACAATGAAAATGATCTTTGTGACTCACAAAATCAAAGGGCATTAGACAACAAACTACATGCAACTCAAAAAAATTATCCAGGATCTTATAGAGAGTGACATTATATCTGTTGAGGTACCAGTTGGTAATAAGGATCTTAAGATATACAAGACCCCTATGCCTAATCATAGCAAAGGAAACAACAATAGGAAAGCAAAAGATTATACAAATGTACAACATACCTATTCCAATGTGGTTGTTTCCTATGATAGTGTCATTACCATTGTTACCATCAAAGGACCTAGTGTAGAATGTGGAGTCACCACACAACATGGTAAAGTCATGATCAAAGGAGTCCCATATCAATCTAAGGCACACCCTACTCAACCAACAACAAGCACTAAAAGTATAATTTCTTAGATCAAATTAAAAAGATCCCCACACAGATCTCTATCTTAGAACTATTGAGGCTATCCCCCACGCATAGGGAAATCTTAGAGGAAGCTCTGTCTACATCATCCATTCCCGAGGATATAGATACCAAACAATTTTAGGCTATAGTAGGGCATATCACTAATCATCTCCTCACCTTCTTGGAACAAGACCTACTGTCTCAACCATCTCATAATCGTGATTTACACCTTGAGGTTATCATTCATAAGAATAAGGTTAAAAGAGTCTTAGTAGATGGAGGTGATGGTCTAAACATTTGCACCCTTTAGTTGATAAAAAATTTGAGATATTTAGAGGATACTATTGAGAAGACAAAGGGCACCACCATCAGGGCATATGATGACCTAGAACGGGTATCACAAGGCATCATTGCACTACCCATCCAAGTGGGCCCCCTCATCGCAAAAACTACATGCCAAGTATTAGACCCTGATCTTCCCTACAAAATCCTACTTGGTTGACCCTGGATCCATGCCCTAAAAGATGTAGCTTCAACCTACCATCACTGTATAAAGTTTCCTTTTGAGGGTAGAGAAGTTACCATCAATGGAGATCCTAATCCTTTTTACTACTTCAAGAATCTTGAGACCAATGATCCCAAAAATACCCAAGAATGATGAAGGGCCTACACCTTCTACCTCATTTTTTGACCCATCATCCCTTACATATACCTCTGAAATGAAAGCACCCATTGTGTAGAGCATACCCGACATCAAAGCAATGATCCAGGATGATGGTTGTGGAAACTATAAGTTAACAAAGGATACTTTTGTGTTGGGAGAGTTACCTCTTTCTTCCAAATCTCATGGGAAGCCCACACCTAGCAACATCATCCCTAAAACTATCAAAATGGAAGCTACTACCTTCACTAAGTGGGGGGACCTGAAAAAAGATGTCAATGAGGAGGATATCTCTAAATTGTTCTATCAAGATGAATGACCCATCCCCATTATTCCCATGAAGGATGATAAAAAAGGATTACAACTAATGAAGGGAATGGGGTATACCAAGAATGAGAAACTGGGACAAAATGACAATGGTTTGATAGAACCTATCGTTCCTAAGAAACATCCAAAGAATTTTTTCCTAGGTTGTACTACTAGTAAGGTCACCCTTATTGACAAGGGTACTTCTGCTAAATGAGCTGAGGTTTCCACTTGGTTACCAACATCACGTGATATGACTCTAGACAACTTCCCCCTTGATGTTGCTGACATATTTGAGAATAACTCCCTCTTCATGATATCTACATCATCCTTTACCCCAAGCAACCGACCAAATGAAATACACCTAGTATACCTGTAGCTCATTGAATTGGACCAACAAGGACCACCAATTCTAGATTTGTTTGAAAATGATGAAGCGATCTCAAAATTCATGGGACTTCGTGACAACTTACCATGGGCAGATCACAAAGTAGGTTTTGACATAAAGCTCAACATAAGGGTGTACTATGGGGAGACAATTGAATCCTTTAGTCGCAAAATTGATGAAATGCAACTAACTTGCAGATCTTTGAGTGAAAACCACACTCTGACACTTTCTAGTCCTAAAATAGTAAAAAGAAAGGACATATTTGAGGGTGAAAACCTTTGTGAGGCACCCAAGGATAAGGGATTCAATCTACCCATTAGTGCAATGCATCTAGAAAAGTTAGCAGTGTTAGCGGAGAAGGCCACTCCAGTCAACATGGGAATAGAAGAAGCACCTAAGATCACTTTTTATGCTAAGTACTTGTTAGATGAAGAACAAAAGTACCTACCAACATTCCTAAAAGAGCATAGAGCTAACTTTTCATGGTCATACACATATATGCCAGGGCTTGATCTAGAAGTTGTTGTACACCATCTAGCAGTTTATCTTGAAGCCAAACTAGTGAAGTAGAAGCTAAGGAAGATGCACCCTCATATAACACTCTTGGTCAAACTTGAGTTACAAAAGATTCTTGATGTTGGATTCATTTGACCGATAGATTATCTTCAGTGGGTTTCAAACCTGGTACTAGTCTCCAAACCCACTGGGGGAATGAAAATATGCACTGATTTTAGAGACTTAAACAAAGCATGTTCGAAGGATGAT
>VDFB02041135.1:0-20487 GCA_007258455.2 Sequoia sempervirens
ATCACAAACCTATTAGAGACAATAGCAGCCCTGTAAGAGTTTATCATTTTTAGAAACCTGCAACACAAAATATACAATAGTGGCCAAAACAATAACGTACAAGTTTTATGAAAGCGAAAAACAATAGCACACAAATTTTACAATAGCACACAAAAAATACAATAGTGCACAAAATGAAAAAAGTGCATAAACTTAGTACAATAGCACACAAAATGACAATAGCGCACAAACTTAGTACAATAGCGGTTGAAAAAAGTGCAACTTTGGTAAAAACATGAAAATAGTCATGTGAAAATCTTGTAGCTTTCATGTGGAAATTATCAACAATGTTTCAGAACCTATAACATCCCAAAAAATTGTAAAATGATTAGTGCTAAGGACCTATGTCCCAACAAGCATGCCAAATGTCGTAAGGGGGGAATAAAGCAATAGGAAAACCAACATATGAATCAAACTAAATTAATTCAAACAAGATAAAATCCCAACCATACTCATGAAATGAAGCTCTAAAATGACGAAATCAAACAATGTAATTCTAAGATAACATAAATTGAATTCAAAACTTTAAAACATATATCATCTCATGTCAGAGTTGTGTTTGTATTGAATTTTGGATGTCATATTTCTTGATTAAATGCAAAGCCTCCATTCTTTTTGTTGCAAAAGCTTCAATTCATGTTGATAATGATGAACTGGAATGTGAGGATAGCAATTCTCAAGTGTGTTCAAGAATTGGTTATGCAGGGCTTTTCTATATAAATTCTAGATGATTTGTGAGAGGGTAGAAGAGTTTTTTATAGATTTCACATTTTGAGATGAACGATCAAGATTTCGTACTAAAAGATCTATATCAACGGCTCAAAATCATTGAGAGGAAATGGATTGGAAAGATTAGTGGATTTAGATTGGAATAATTGGTGGGATTGGGAAAGCCAATTTGAGTGGTTAGTGGGATTAAAGAAATAAGTGGGATTGGTTGATGGTATTGAAGAAATTAGTGGGATTGGTTGATGGGATTGAAGAAATTAATGGAATTGCAAAAGAGATGAGTTAGTTAACCAAATAAAGTGATAAATTAGTGATTATGATCCACTCAATCAGAAGAGGAGGGTGAAGATAATTAATTAATTGAATAATTAATAGATTTTTTGAGATGAATATGCAAGTCATGTTTTACTTTAACAAATAAAGTTGTATTGGTTTGTTGACTATGTTGAATGATGTTGAATAATTAATTTAATTATTCAAGTTTAGAGAGGGAAAAGTGATTTAATTAAATTATTAATGATAATGATTTAATTGATTTAGATGAATATGGTATATTAGCGACATAATTAAAAAATTGATGTTTATTTAATTAATCAGGAGGAATAAAGTTAGATTAGGACATTTATTGAATAAATGAGATTTATTTAATTAGTCAAAAATGATGATTGAGGACAAATTAATTAAATAATGATAAATCACTTAATTAATAGACAAATATAAAATTTGATAATAATTAAATAGTAATGCATTATTTAATCATTTAGAGAAGAAGGGTGAAAGTTAAATAGTGTTGTTTGTCAATCAGGACAATTTAGGGTATCTACAGGTTCATGTTGGAAACAATTAATGCAAAAATAAAAAAATTATTTATCCTTTTTTATAAATTACATGTCCAACATATTTAGTTGGTTAAATCAATTTTTACATCCATTAATGACTTGAATGATACATGAGCACTATTATATATATCATAATAATCATTTTTTTATTATGGGGTAGTAAGATAAATTAATATGAAAATAAAATTTGGCTTTAACACAATTGTATTGTTTACATTCAAATTATTTTGTCTCCTTAAGTGACATTTCTAATGTCACTAAATCAAACATTAAGATATGCATAAATAAAATTTAATATTCATTTTTAGCCAATAACTAAGTTTTTTGTAATAACTTTCACTTGAAAACTTGTCTCATGTTAGGAAAAATAATATTCAAGTACTTGAAACATTCCTTACCTCATGATTGAAAATAAATTTTTACTCCCAACCACTATTTTTATTTGAAAGCTACAAAAATGTTTTCTCGAGCTCATGAATCTAGTAGCTCTAAAACCTCTATATTTTTAGATGTTTTCATTTACTAGGAATATATCTAAGCAAAAAATTTAGGGAGATTAAATTTGGTTCATCTCATTTTAAAAAGTTAGGGTTTCATAATATTTTCTTGTAAACTCTAAGAATTTTTCTTCATTAGCATTGTTGACAACATTCAATATAATTTGTGTAGAACCTTGGGGCAAGCCAGTTTCCATAGTTTCAATGAGTTTATTGGGGAAGTTGTACACATTCAAACATTTTTTTGTTGTGTTTTATTTCATTCTAAAATAATTCTATTGTTATCTATTAAATAAAGTTATTGGTTCTATGGTTTTATCTATGGTTATTTTCTTTGGATGTAAATAATACTTAATTATTACATAATACTATGGATATTATATTATATATTATAATAAATATTATATTCATTGATATTATATAGTAATATTAATTATAAACTCAAGAATTAATTGTAACCTACATGATTAATAAAGCTAACAACTCTTGCAATGAAATAAAATTGTATCCTCACACAACTTTTCGAAAGCCACACATTTTTTAATTAAGGATTTATATCATCCATAAGTTCATTTATCTACCCAATACAAGAGCATGAGACTATGTTGATGCCTCTTCAATTGATAGTTAATGATTGAGGGGTATCTATTTTTCCAAAATCACTTGGGGCAGAATCTCGACCTCATCCTTTATAGCATACCTTTAGTGGTTAGATCTTGGTGGATGGCATAGTCAAGGAACATACCATCACCCTCACCAATTGTGCTCAACTAATTGAGCTACAACCCTTTAGTTATATACTAAAATTTTATATAGTAACTACTAGAATCATGATAAATTCTACCATACCATGTTAATTGAAATTGTATTTCCCCTTCTAATATCCATAGTTGTGTATGGTCCTTTACATTTTATTTTATGTTTAAAAAATAAAAACTAATTGTAATAATAATATCATAAGAATATAGTTAATTATAATTCATGCAAAAAATTAACACTACCTAACCATATTCATTAAATAACTAGTAGGAACTAGATGCAATTCATCTCTTTCTTCTTCTTGGTATGAAAAATATACATATTACCCCAAAATGAGAGGAATAATGAAATCTATTTTCAAAAAGTATTCACAATTAATTTTAGGTTAAAAATAATTATTAGATATTTTAGAAATTAAATCTAATAGTAATATATTTAGTTGGAAATACTATGATATATAGTAGAATGTGACTCAACAATAATGTAGGAATGTTAGTAGACCTTAGAAAAATTCCTAAGAATTAGTGAATAATCTATATGTCATTTTTTGTTGCTTCCATGACTACATAATTGATTACAAGGTAAGTGCAAAAAGATGGTTCCCAAAAAGGGGGCTTAAGTGGCCACTTTTTTTCTGAAATAAGGAAATACTGACCTTGGCCGTGAAATTGAGGATAGTTACTCTCAAAATTTTGAGATGGAACAAAAACGAGGATCGAAGTGATCCGAGTCTACTTTCTAAACTACTAAATTATTTTGAAAATGGTTGAGATTAAGGGGTTCAAAATAAGCACATACACAAATTGGTGCTATTTTGTCATAAAAAACATAACATAGCAACACTTGTACGACCCTAGCACGGTGAACTTTATTTTAGTATTTTTAAAATCACTACGGTGAGAAGTTAGCTAACAGTATGTAGTTTATGAACAATTTTTTTGATAATTTTTCAATGAATATTTATTTTTTACTAATTTTCTAAGTGGAGTACACTTCCTAAAAAATAGAATTTTGGCCATGTTACACCTACAAATTTTGGAAACTAATTGATTTTTTTTTTAATTTGTAGAATGGAGCCTAGTTTCTAAAAATATAATTTATTTGAAATTTTGATGAACGGTTAATTTATAACTAAAAAAACACCAAACAAGTTGCTTTTTTTCCAAAAAAGAGATACACAAACAAAAGAAATTATGGATGAAAGGCTTAACATTGTCAAAAAGTGAAAAGAATTACATCGTTGGATAGCTAAGAGAGAACCTAACATTGCCTAGGTGTTCGATTTGTTTGATATTGAACGACGTGCAATCCTAATTGTGAGCACGAACTTGATTATGTGAAATATTGTAGAATTTTCAAAAACACATCTTTGGTTGTTGGGAATGCCCTCCAAGCCTTTGGGTTGGTATTCCAAAGAAAATACCAATCCCAAGGCTTGGGGATTCCCATAGCAAGATATAACTTGTGCACGTTATATCTTAGTTTTGACATGGTTTTTTGCATTTGTGGGGAACATGTTGAGCAAGACATAACACAAGTGTGGTATAACGTGCTCGCGCTAGTGTTATATCTTGCTTTTGAAATGGTTTTTTGTATTTTTGGGGAACATGTCAAGCAAGATGTAACGCGAGTGTGGTATAACGCGCTCACATTACGTGTTGCTTTGTGTTAAATGCTAGTCTATTGAATGTATGTTTATATATTTGTATGTTTGTATGTACATGTATGCTTATATGTGATGTATGTGTGTATGTATGCATGCTTGCATGTATGTATGTATGTATGTATGCATGTATGTATGCATGTATGTATCAATGCATGTATATTGTATGTATGCCTATATGTATGTGAGATTTATCACACATGTACATCAACACAAGTAATGATCAGGGCTATGCCAGATCTTACGTATCCTGAGATAGGGATTGTATGTCCATATGTGTATGGGATTGTAGTATGTAAGGAGTTATGTATTATGAATATTTATGTATGTGGATTTATGTATGTCCTTAGATCTGATGGACACCTTAACATATATATGAACTGGAGAGGGGATTCAGGTAGGGTGGAGGAGGAAGGGAGAAGGGGGGGAGAGAAGGGAGGAGGGGGGGTGGAAGAAGAGAAGGGAATGAGAAGGGGTTGGAGAGATGGAAGGAGGTGGAGAGAGAGATGGGGTGGAGAGACAAATGAGAAATAGGCAGGTGGACAAAGGAGAGGAAAGAAGCACAGGGAGAGAGGGAGGGAGAGGACGGAGATGAGGGAGGGATTGAGTGGATGTAATGGAGAGAAATTGAGGGGAGTGATAGGGAGAGAAGGACTTAAGGGTTTATGGTTAAAGGGTTTAGGGTTTAGGGGTTAAGGGTTTAGGGAGAGGGTAAAGGGTTTAGGGGTGGGTTTGAGGGTGAGAAGGAAGGTGGGAATGGAGAGACCCAAGGAGAGAGGGGCGGAGGGAGAGATTGAGGGAGATAGAGAGATGGAGGAGATGGGGAGGGTGAATAGGAAAGAGGGAGAGGGTGGATAGGAGAAGGGTGAGGGGGGTAAGGAAAGAAGGGCTGGATGGTGGTTTGAAGGAGGGAGGGACAATTGGGTAGAGGATCGGGCGGACTTAGAGGGCTGAGGCAGAGGGCAGGGTCGCAGGGCCGAGCATTTAGGGATTAGGGTCAGAGTTTTGGCCTAGGGTTTAAATGGTCAGGGCCTAGGGCTGAGGGCAAAGGGTTTAGGGCATATCTGATATTGGGTTGAGGGTAGAGGGGATAGAGGGTCCAGGGGTTTGGGTAGGGGTTTAGGGGTTGAGGGGTTTAGGGGTTTAAGGATTGATCTGCTGAGGGACTGGAAGGGGTTGAGGGGTTGAGGGATTGATGGTTGAGAGATGGAGTAGGGGAGAAGGAGGGGTGAGGGAGGGAGGAGGTTTAAGGGAAGAGAAAGAGGTCAGGGGAGGACTGGAGGGTAGGCTGGAGGTTGAGGGGTAGAGACCCGTGGCAATCTCGGGTCGAGGGGTAGAGGGCTGGAGGGTTTAAGGGTTGGAATGTTAGGGCAGAGGACTCTGGGTTGAACAGGACTAGGCCGAGAGAGATTGAGAACTTAGGTTGATGATTCAAGTTGAGGGCAGAGGCAGAGGCAGAGGGTTTAAGGGTTTAGGGTTTAAGGGCTGAGGTTTAGGTTTAGGGTCTAGGCTGAATGTTAAGGTTTTAAGGGCTAGGATTTAGGGGCTGAGGATTAGGTAGAGAGAGGAGGAATGGATGGATAGAGGATGGAGGGCAGTGGAGATAGAGAGAGAGAAGAGGGTTGGGGGATTAGGGGAGGGGAGCCCAATGGCATGGAAGGTTGGAGAGGGTATAGGGTTGGAGGGGGTAGGGGTGGGTTATGGGTGAGGATTGGGGGAGAAGGAAGGATTCTGTGTTGGGTTCAAGGGTTGAGGGCATAGGGTTGGGGGATTAGGGTTGAGGGCCCAATGTATAGGGTAGAGGGTATAGGGGTTGAGGGACTAGGGTTTAAGGGTTGAGGGATTAGGGTAGAGAGTTTACTAAGTGGGTTTAAGGGTTTAGGGATTATGGATGAGGGTAGAGGATTGATGGTAGAGGGTTTAAGGGTTTAATGTTCAAGGGTTTATAGTTTAGGGTTTAGGGTTGAGTGTTTAAGGGTTTTTAGGGTAGAAGGTTTAAGGGTTGAGGATTTAAGGTTAAGGGTAGAGGATTGAGGGTATAGGGTTGGGGGATTAGGGTTGAGGGTCCAATATATAGGGTAGATGGTATAGGGGTTGAAGGAATAGGGTTTAACAGATGAGGGATTAAGGGTCAAGAGGGTTGAGGGATTAGGGTAGAGAGTTTAATGTGAATATTAAATTCCTTGAGTTCCCTCTGGCTAGTTTTTATTTTTTTTATGTATCAGCCCACGCCTCATCTTTTTTGAACTTCATCTGCTACTTCCATGTGTTCACCAGGCGCTCCTTGTACTCTCCTACCGGCTCCCACCATGTTTCCATGTGTTGACGTAATGGGCTCTTCATGGTTGCTTCCCATCACTCTTCAATTAGGCCCCATTCATGTGTCGCGTAGCTTTCATTTGTGTACACTTTTTGGAAGACCCCATAGTCGGTGCTGATAGTATTAATGCCTCAATGTATGTTCACCATACGGTCTTTCAACACAAGGAGGAGGAATCAATGAGTGAACCCCAACCTGCTGCCACGTGTCTCTTTCATGGGGACTTCATCAAAGGGAAAGCAAGAGTGAACTGCATGCCCTACTAGGATGTTGTGTTTCTTAACCAATTGCATGATTAGATGACACATGTCTGCAAAGGAGTTTTCTAGAACCACTACCATCATTCAGAGGGGATGCATCTGTTTGATGAGTGACCACATTCATGGCTCAAATCTTTTTCTATTACAAAATAGCCAAAGGGAATCATTGTTGTAGGCATCATTTCTCTTGATATGAGATGTTTTTTGTTACTGGCCTGCCAGGCAGTAGGTTTTTTATCTATATATATTGCTTCTTCCCTCCGAAGATGAGTTCGAAAAACACATAGAAAATAGGGAAAGACACCAAACCTTTTTTATTTCTTGTAGATCATTGTATGAGACTCTTAGACTGTTCTATTGTTCGGCCTTTCTATTTTTCTTAAGCTATTTGATAAAACATTATACCATGCCATTATTGTCTTGAATTATTTATTTGTATAACTTCTATGATTTTAATACAAGTTTGTTGGTTTAGATCATGTCTTTGACTCCTCTTTTTAGTGAATGTGTATGAGATTTATTTTATGTCATTGAATGAATTATTTAGGTTTTCATTTTTGATTTATGTTATTCTGGAACATAGCAGATTGTTGATCGGGCCCTTGAATTGAATCCAAAAAGATAGATTTACCGTGCCTATATCTATTCCTTGGCTCATCGCCTTAGTTAGATCTTTATTTTTTATATCTACTTCCTTTTTCCCATTCAAAAACCCCAATTATAGAAGAAGCTGACTTCTTTAAAAACCTAAAGGTCACTCAGTTTAGTACAATTGGTCCCCCCATTAGTCGATTTTCCCATAAAGTTTGTTACCTTGCCAATTTTTGGCATGCTCGGTGGAACTACTTAAATGAATCTAAATCTAAAGAGGGTGTATGACTCATCGACCTATTATTAGATCCCAAACAACAAATAACCCTGGTTTGTTAGTGCCACCACTAGGAATAGTACAAGTCGTGACCCAGATAGTGAACATTCCTCTTCCTCCGCCCCTTCCACTAGCCATGTTGCTAGCTGCTAACATAAATTATGTGGCTTGGGATGTTGAAATCCCTCTTGTAGCACTAGTAGCACCCACCATTTGGGCCCCTATCTTGATCTCCACTTTAAAAGATATACTTAAGTTTATAGGATATGGATTAAGAACACCATCTAAACATCTACAAGATGTGGTGGATGTGTGCCTGGTACATGGAGTTACGAACCAAAATATAGCACTAAAGTTGTTGGTAGAATCTTTCAGAGGTAAAGCACTGGATTGGTACCATATGCTGCAAGCTAATAAAATCACTACTTGGGATCAATTCGAAGACCCTTTCTATGAAAGATTCTTGAATGATGGAGATACATCCTCGCAATATCATCAGCTAGAAATCATAAAGCGGGCCCCATATGAAGCCATGACTGACTTCAATTCTCGATTCCTTATAACTTGACAAAGAATCCAAGCTACTATCTACCCGCCAGCCGACCTATTGGAAGAATGAGTAGGTTATCTATATGTTGTCATTGATGTCTCCATGTTGGTAGCTTGTTTCGATACTCTAAACCAGTGCGTATGACTGGCTTATTGTCTCTGATGGTTGATCGGGTAGTTTTGGTGCCTCTCTAGTATTCTAGTCCACATTTCTCCATAGTTGACAATTTCAGATTGCAATTTTGGCTTATGGATGTTAAAGGCATGCATGATCAAGTTATTTCATGTTCTCATGCTCATATAATGAAGTGACATTATTTTGTCGGTTGCATTAAAGACTATTCCTAGCTAACTTGTTAAGATATTTTTGCTATGATATGAAAACTTATGTGTGATCTATTTCTTGGTCCAATCCAACACAATGTATTGTGCTAACGGTTAAATTGCATTTTGAAAATATTTTGTGGAGCTGACAATTGATATCTTTTATAATGAATTGCATCTAATTAGGTCGACCTAATTGATGCTTGCAATGGATATCAGTTATATATAATTGTATGGAAAAAAAAATTCTGTGTGAAAGGAAGAAGGCAATAAGTTTTTGTAGACAATGGAAAAGAGATAGAAGAAATATTGAGTTTGTATTGAGTGTGAAGGTGTGATCAGAAAGGCAACAGTTGTGAGCATCTCCGGAACTATATCAACACATGATAGGTGTATCTTTTCAGTTCTTTTTTAGGCTGTAAAGCCTTATTCTATTTTGTATGATCTTGTGTAGGTAGTGAGCCTCCTTGTTGGACAATGAATCCTTTTTGTAGGTAGTGAGCCTTTGTACTTGGATAGTGAGTCCTTCTTTTGGCAGTGAGCCTCTTTTGAAAATACTATATAGTGTGAGTTAACCCTCATCGTGGTTTTTCTCTTATTGGGTTTTCCATGTAAAAATATGGTGTTCATTGTGCTCATTAACTTTCTATTATTTATGTTTCATGCCCATATTTAATAACAGAATAGTGTGGGTAAATATTTGATAAGTGATAAAGTTTTAAGTTTGAATTTGAGTGACAATTGATTCACCCCTTCTCTCAGTTGTCCTACACCTATTTAAAGCGAGCCCCATATGAAGCCATGACTGACTTCAAAACTTAGTTCCATATAACTTGACAAAGAATCCATGCTGCTATCCTCCCACTAGCTAACCTAGCGTTCATGTTTTACTTGAAATCCAACAACACTGACATCTCAATGATGATTCAGTCCCTTGGCGAAACCACTCTACTAGGCACATATAGCATCACAGTCAAAGCAAATAACAATCTGATAGACACCATAAAGTTTTTTCCTTGGCCCATCATGCCTATGTTCCTCGAGATATTAGTTCCCGCCCAAGGGATGTCATCTATCAGTGTTCCCACTCCTCCTTAATCCATGTACACATATCTAAGTGCACCCCAAAATGTTGCTTCTACATTTGACTCTTCAAAGGATGTGATAAGTGACATCAAGGAAATGTTGTGGGCTATGGCCAACCAAATAACTACTATCAAGAAGAATTAGTCCACGCCTCCGAAGACAACCAACCAAAATTATCAAGGTGGAAGGTCTTCTTACCAACAAAACTAGTTCTAAGGAGGCTCATGCACAAATCCATAGGCGCAAAGAACTAATCAAGTAGTATTGGTTCCTTCTTTTTTACAAAGTGCTAACCCAAGCTCCAGTAGAGAATTGATGGTTGGGAAAAACAATTTAATTGATGATATCAACTCTTGGTGCTTCCCCTATGGCGACACACATATGACTTTAAATTTTTTGTGTGGAAATCGCAGCGAAAGGTGGCAGAATAGTGTAGCCAAGGTGTGACATTAGACCATGGAGGTTATGTATATGCCTCTCCAAAAATGGAAAATGTGGTACTCACCAAGAAAATGCAAGGGATGTCCTTGGAGCAAGAAATTGATATTGCTCTATATGTATGTCACAAATTGAATTAGAGTGATTAAAGCTTGTTAATTAATTAAATATGATTTATTTAATTAAATTTTCTATATCATCTACATATAAATAAATTTAATTATTTATTTATATGGACCTATCTTCTAAATTCTTCTACCTTAAATTAAATAAATAATTTTATTTAATTGCTAACATTTCTACCCTCCGCTTAATTAAATTAAATAAATTCTTATAATTTATTTGTATTTAATTATCATTTATTCTAAAGTTTGAATATTTTTGAATATTTAAATGGCCGGAATATTCTCCATCCCATATTTGAGTTAAATTAAATATTAAATATCTTATTTAATATTCCTCACTCTAATTTCATTTTTAAACATAATTAAATATGAGTTATTTAATTATGTGGATTTCTATTTTCATCTCCACTTTTAAATTAAATAAATTTATTTTATTTAATTTCTAACTCATGCTAACTCGCCCTTCCAAATTTTATCTTATCCTTCGAAATGGAAGTTTCCCTTCTAAACTTAATGACGAAATTCGAAGAAAAGGGAAACCTTCCATCCTTCTCTTCCACTTTCAAAAATCTCCCGCCGTCCATTCGAAACAAGCTTAATCCGGACCGTTAATCGATTCAGCCAATCAAACCCGTTCGAAAACTCTATAAAAGCCCATGCAAATCCAAGCCTTGGTTAATCATCCACATTCACACGCATGCACTTACCTACGCATACCTACATTCATGCAATCAGCCTATGCATTCACATCATTTTTAGTATCACATCCGTACTTTCATATTAGCATAGATTTGCATCTAGCATAATATGCATTTTGTATCTCGTTCTTCATGCTGTCTTTTTGTTGAGTTGGATCTGCTGGTCTGAGAGCAATTTGAAAACAACAAAACACTGAAGTTAGAGGAGGATAAGATGGTTTTGAGAAGCTACGATTACGGTTTGCATTATTATGTTTCTTTTCAGCTTTTTGATTTAATGTCTTATTAACATGTGTTTGATTTCTATTTAATTAATCCAATATTTCATACACACATAAAATGGCGCCCACCGTAGGGCAGGATTCCACGAATTTAATGATTTCTGTAAGTTTGTTTTGACAGTTTCGGCTTTCTGGAATTGGCTTTTCAAAAAATTCTGATGTTTAGGCGCTTTCAAAAATTTCTGACGTGCATACAGAAAATTTAACTTTTTATTTTGTAGAATTTTGACGTGCATCCCGTAACTGTTAGGGCACATCCCATAACTATTAGGGCGCATCCCATGACTATAAAAGTGCATCTCATGACTGTTAAAGTGCATATAGTGACTATTTGTTTAGGCGCATAGAGTAAATATTTGCGTGCATATAATTTTCTTCTTACATGCATAGTATTTACTTTGATATTTTCTTACGGCGCATCCAGTCTCTGTTTAGGTTCTTATAGTGTCTGTTCGGGCACATCCAGCTTTTGTTTAGGTGCATATTGTCTCTATTTTGGTGCATACAGTCTTTGTTCTGGCACATATATGTTTCGGCGCACTCTCTGTTCTGGCGCATATATGTTTCGGCGCATACAGCTTCTGTTCAGGCGCATATAGACTGTAACAAAATCATAGAATTCTGAGTCTGACGCATTCCACAGACATAATCCTGTTTCTTTTCCTAAAGTTTTTAAAATGAAGCAGTCCTAGGGTAGCCACATCTAGATAAAATGGAGCAATCTAGGATAGTCACCAAACAATGAATTTTGCAGTTAAAATTGAACAATCTATTTTTGGTGAAGCAATATCTTCACTTAGATTAGCTCATTGTTATTTGGATTTTAAAAAGAACATCTTCTTACTTTGATTGTGGCAATAGGTCTATGCTCTCCCCTTAACTGGGTGATTAGAATACCAGACTTTCCTTTTAATTTCATGCAATGTTATTATTTCAATTACATCCTTTAGAGAGCCTGTCGTAGTGGGAAAAAGTACTCACCCTACGGGAATGACTCAAGTGGGTTCAAGCCAAAGCCAGGCTATTCCACCCCACTATAAAATTTAAAGTAGATCTGGGGAAACCCTCTTTTTTCGGTAGTGTGCAAGATAACCATCCCCAAAGCCTTTGTTCTAAAGGTTGGGAGGTCTCCTGAGGGAGTTTATTATTGGCGCACCGAATGGAAATCCTTACTACGAACCTAGTGTAGTAGCCAGCCGAGTTAGTTGCCAAACATTCTGATAATCACAATGCAAGGGGAGGGAAGAATCTACCCCCAAGATACTCACCATATAAATACCAAGGACGGTTTGCTCAAGGGATCCGGTATCCACTTCTGTAACTCTAAGTACGCGCCTGGAAAAGACAAAAACATGGGCGCCCCTTCGGGGGTGACATGACTGTGTGAGTCGACATAGTTTTAAGATGTGGGCTGTTGATTATTAGAGTGACCTACTTGAGCATTTAAGAGTGAGTCTATCTGAAATATTTTTCATGTGGAAAACCTATGAAAACATTTGGTGAAAAACATTTCTTGATCAAACACTTCAATGTTAGTATAGGGCTTTAAAAACAACTATTTTCAAAAATGTTTGTTGTGTCTTCCTTTACATTAATTTAGATAAAGAAATCATCCAAAAGGAACATGAAGAACAACAAGTGAAAGCCACTTAAGAGATTTTCATATCATTAGTTCAAAAATAGTTCCAAACAATTTTCTCATGCTTAGAGATTAGAGGTCAACAAAATTTACCAAGAAGTCATTGTCTAAAAGGATCAGAAAACCCAAGAAACCATTAGGATACAAGAAAACACTGCAAAAGAGAAAATTCTTGTACAAAATTCGATGAGTCTTATTTCACTATCGAGGATTTCTTCACAGATATCAGGATTTTGTTAGAGGATTCACTGATGAGTATGCCATAGATCCTTTAGATTCCCGAGCTTATTATCAGAGATTAGCTTTGTCACAATGGCATAATCATAACCAACCTCTTGAATTTGACAACATACCACAACCTTCCATAGAGTACCCTTCACGCACCAATCAAATTCTTCATTGATTTTGGAACTTTCTTTGAAAACAAAGATCAAAATTTTAAAAGTGCATTTCTCAAACAACTTTTTAATTTTTAGTTCAACTTCCCCAACAGGATTCTAAAATCCTTCATCAAATTTGGAAGCCACAACCAATAAATTAGAAGTGTCCTTGATCATATCATAAGATTCCATATCTTATCAGATCAAGATATCATTACCATAGCACTTGTCAAAACTAGGATCTAAGTTTAGAAGAATTTTCCAAAAACATATGCCTATCTCCACAAGGTCTCAACACAATAAACTGAAGGATACAATCAAGAAAAAAAGTAATATTCAGAACACTCAAGAGGAAGGAGAAAGCAGTAATCCCATTTTTAGCATAAATCAAAATCTACTCTTCAACAACATGGACAATAAAGAAGAAAATCATTTTCATAATTACAGGGATAAAAACCAAGTGGATAGTGATGAGGAACAAGATGAGGAATGTCTTAGAGAGGCTGAACAAGATCCAAAATTCCATAAAGCCATTGAAAAGATCTTACAGCGAGATAAGGAAAAATATTTTTGCTATCTAGCCGAACAAGGGGCTAAATTACCTCACGACTTTGACACTGAAAACTTGAAAAACAAACTTGAAGAGACACCCCTTTCAGATCTTAGTGCCTTGACCCAACAAATCAAGGCACTCCAAGGACAAGTTAGAGAATTACAAGGGGGAACAACCACAAAGAAATACACTTTGGAGGACATCTGTCCTTATCCTTTTGACAGGAATTTAAACATGGTTCCTTTTCCCAAGCATTGTGAAATGCCAAAGTTTGATCGCTATAATGGGAAAACAGATCCAATCGATCACGTTAGGGACTTCAGAAACTTGACATTAGAATTTTCTCACGAAGATACTTACTTGATGTGACTATTTCCTAGGAGTCTTGGAGTACACTTTATGGAATGGTTATCCAAGATCACACCTCCCGTCAGGACATTTGAAGAATTGATCAATTTATTCATATCACAATATACCTACAACATACAACATCAGATCACCATGATAGATCTTTGTAAAGTTGCACAGAAACCTGGTGAACCTTTCATTACATTTCTTCAGAGATGGAGAAGAATGTTTGCCAGATACCCATGTCCTGTTCCAGAGAAAGAAAAGATGGTTACTTTCATCAATAGTTTAAATTCAGAAATGAGCTATCACTTGAACTTACATTGTCCTTCTTCTTTTGAGAAAATGATTGAAGATGCCTTAACCATTGAAAATGCTTTGGTCAAAAGAGGCATAATAAAACATGAAAAAGAAAATCCTAGCTCATCCAACCATCATAATAATCAGGACAAATCCAAATTCTGGACTCGCAACAAAAATATGGTGAATGATGGTGTTGTGGATGCAAATCATGCTTCAACCAAACCATTTATCCTCACTACTCCAAACAGTCGCAACAACAATGTCAACTTGGTTGCAAATCACGAAAATAATCCTCCTCCTCAGAGGAACAATACAAATCAACACTCCACTTCCCATCAAGGGACTTCAAACAATAACCAGGGTCATCGAGGAAACAATAACAATCAAAATTCCTTAGGAAACAACTCAAATTCAAATCCACAAAGATTTTCATTTTTCTCGAATAGAAGAACTTTTACTCCATTAGGTCAATCCATAGAATCCGCATTCAAAGAATTGATGGCCAAAAATCTCATTACTTTACCACCTCAACGGAATTATGAACCCAGTGTAAAACCTCCATCATGGAATGAGGCATATTATTGTGATTATCATCGGTGTAAAGGTCATCGCACAAACAATTGCCAAGCTTTGAAAAATGTAATTCAAGACTTAATCAACAATGACATCATCACAATAGAAGGAAATCAACAAACCAATGCAGATCACCAAGCATTTCGCAATCCATTGCCTAATTATCAAAAGGGTGAATCTTCTGAAAAAAATGTGAATCATATCAATGATGATCATATAATCAATCATCTTTACGCAGATGACAAGCGGGTAAATGTCATTAAAGTCAACAAGAAGGTGGAATATAGAGAAGTCAATGCGACAACAAGAGCACAAGCCAAAGTTGTCTTAAAAGGCACCTCTTCAAGATCCACAGAACCTCCACCTCAACATAAATATGATTTGGTTAACCAACTTCAAAAAACCCCCACTCAAATTTCCATTCTGGAACTATTGAAGATTTCTCCAGCCCATAAAGAAATTCTAGACAAAGCCCTAGTTGAAACGAATGTATCAACTGAATTGGATGTAAATCAATTTCAAGCCATGGTAGGGCATTTGTCCTCACCTACTTGTCTTTCATTCTCTGATAAGGATGACGTTTCCATAACTCATCCCCATAACTCCTCTTTGTACTTAGAAGTCATGGTTCACAAGTTTCGCATCAGATGAGTTCTAATAGATGGAGGTGCTGGTTTGAACATCTGTACCTTGAAGTTGGTCAAAGCCTTAGGATTTTCTGAGGACTCCATTGATTTCAGAAGAAAGATTACCATAAAGGCTTATGATGATGAAGAAAGAGCATCCAAAGGTCTAATCATGCTGCCGATCAGAGTGGGCCCTGTTATAAAGAATACTTTTTGTCAAGTACTAGACCGTGATCTTGCATATAACATCTTGTTGGGTCGTCCTTGGATCCACGAAATGCAAGCTGTCCCATCAACATATCATCAATGTCTCAAATTTCCTTATGATGGACAGGAAATCACAATACCTGCTGATAATTCCAACATTCAAACTTGTGCCAACATAAAAGTTAGTCAAGATACTTTGGTCCCTAATAATCGGGAAGCTCATGCCAGTACTTCTCTAAAAATTGACACACAAATTAGTCAATTGACCAATAGTTTTGACAAAAAGCTGAAATTCAAGGATCACGGTGTTGGAGAATACTCTCTTTGCCTTGCCAATTTACCTACATCACCTCGATCACATGGACAACCATCTATCAGGGAACATCAAATCTCAGCAGCATCAACATCAAAGCAAATACCAGTAGAACCAATCACAAAATTTAAGGGACAATTCATCAAAGAAAAATTCCCCATGGAAAATCCTGAGGATATGGAAATTCTAAATTGGCTCTATAAAGATGAAGATGAAGCAGTTTCTAATATCAAATTACCCACAGACAAATATGGAAAAGGATATTCAATCATGCAGAAGATGGGTTATGATGAAGGACCTATCGGAAAAAGGAAGGAAGGAGTAGTTGAACCCATTCACCTCCGTGGACTCACTGCAAAAGAGAAAACTGGATTGGGTTATGATACTCACTCTAAAGAAAGCAAATCCAAACATGGCACCGTCTTCACATTGCAAGAAGGCTCAGATTCACAAGAGGCATGTTTAACAACAATTCAGAACTTCCTAGACAACAATTCTGACACAGACTCTGCTGAATATGAATGGGACACCATTTACAATGATGAGTTTTGGAGGGACAAAGAGGTTGATGTAATACACCAATATGCCCCAACTCTAATTGAAGGACAAGGTTCAGGGACCCAACCATAAGAATTTGAACCACAAATCGACTATGATTCTAGTGATACTAAATCAGATCTAAACGAACAAGACTATCATGAGGACAGTATCATCATTGATCCACCTCATACCTCGGATCCTACATACCACTCTGTCATAACCTTAACCATAGCCGATCTCACACAACCTGACGATCCTCTACCTTTAATTCATCCTGACCTCATTGATTGGGATTTTACGGAATCTATTAACATACCCGCTGTTTTAGTGATGAGAGCTATTGTAAACTGCTTCTGAGAATTTTCTAAATGATTGTTCCACCAACGATTTTTTTGTATAAAGTTTTTGTCGAGGAAGTGTCAAGATACAAAATTTTACCAAGTAAAAACAAAAAAGAAAGATCTAATGGTGAAAACCAAAATCTGGCAGTATTAGATCAAACAAAAGATAAAATAAAGAGCGTATCTGATGGTGAAAACCTCTTTGAGGCACCAGACGATGGGAATCTTGACACTCTTCCGGAGCACTACCATGAATGATCGCCCATTCTAATTGAGCCTACAAATGCTGTCGATCTGGAGACTTCAGACAAACCAAGAATTTTACAGTTAGCTACATCAATGACTGAAAAAGAAATACCAAAATTCATGGAATTCCTGAAAGGAAATGGAATTAATTTTAGTGGTCTTATCTTGCGGAGGCATGCACGGTCATGATCCTGATCTTATCATGCATCATTGTCTATCAAACCCGGGGGTCAAGCGGTAAAACAAAAACTCAAAAAGATGCACCCTCATGTTGCATTATTAATTCTAAGAAGAACTAAAGAAACTTCTTGATGGCGAGCTATGAACCGGCAAACTGTACAGAATGGATTTCAACCATTGCAGCAGCCAAACTGGGCCTTGTCCGGTATGCACTATTTGGAGATCTCAACAAAAGCATGTACCTAAGGATGGAAACATTTACAAATCTTATTTGACACCATGGATTGATCGGCAATTTGGCCATACGTATATTCATTAATGGGATAACTACGGATATAACAAATCAAGATTACTTTTACGAGAGATCAAGGAAAATAGCTTTCGTTGTCCATGGGAACTGCCTTATTGTTGGAACGTCATGCCTTTCGGTCTGAAGAATGCTGGGGCTACCTACCAAAGAGCCATGACTACAATCTTTCATGACATGATGCATGTCTTCATGGAAGATTATGTGGATGACATACTAGAAAAATCATACACCAGAGAAGGACATCTTGAAGTATTGTCCAAAATATTTGCAAGATTAGAAAAATTCAAAGTTCGTCTTAACCCTAAGAAATGTGTTTTTGGGGTCAAATCTGGAAGACTCTTGGGGTACATTGTTTCAGAAAAGGGAATTGAAGTAGATCCAGCAAAAGTTCAAGCAATTATGGAAATGCCTCCACCAAAGAACATCAGTCAGTTAAGATCACTGCAAGGACAACTTCAATCTATATGGAGGTTCATTGCACAATTGGCCGACAAAAGTTTACCTTTCACACATCTACTACATAAAAATGTTCTTTTCAAGTGGGATGACAAATGTGAATTGGCTTTTCAGAAAATCAAAGAATATCTAATGACTCCACCAGTTCTCGTATCACCAAATCCAGACAAACCACTCATCTTATACATTGTTGCAACAGAGACATCCCTGGGGGCACTACTAGCATAAGAAGACACTACAGGAAAGGAACGTGCAATCTACTACATCAGTAGAACACTAACAAGTCATGAGCTCAACTACACTTCTATTGAGAAGACTTGTCTGGCAGTAGTTTTTGCTTCACAGAAGTTTCGGCACTACATGCTAACCCATACGATCAATCTGGTTTCAAAAATTGATCCACTTAAGTATTTGTTAAGCAAAGCATCATTGACAGGAAGGTTAGAAAAGTGGGTAATGATTCTAAGTGAGTTTGACATACATTATGTTGATCGCAAGGCCATCAAAGGACAAGTTATAGCCGATCAATTAGCTGAAGCACCACTACAAGTAGATCATCCCTTGCACATCGAATTTCCAGATGCTGATGTCTTCACTACAGAATCTAAACAAACATGGGCATTATATTTTGATGGTTCTTTCACTCAACATGGATCGGGGGCAGGCATACTTTTTGTCACCCCTCAAGGACATACCATTCCTCGATCATATAGGCTAATGTTTCCATGTACTAACAACATAGCTGAATATGAAGCATTGATCACTGGACTCAAAATAGCACTGGAATGGAGAATAACAAAATTACAGGTGTATGGGGACTCACAGCTAGTCATTTATCAAATCAATGATGACTATCAAACTAAAGATGAGAAACTATTACCATATAAAAATATGGTTGATGATTTCAAGAAATACTTTGTGGACATTAAATTTACACAAATTCCAAGGATTGATAACAAAGCAGCTGACACCATGGCCACAATCGTATCATTGTTGCAACTCCCAGAAACTCAAAATCGTTATGAATTTCTGGTGGAACAATCATTTACACCTGCATATGATACCCCTAAAAATCAAATCATTTGTCACTTGGTAGGATCCGATTCGCCTTGGTACGGAAAAATTTACGCCTACCTCAAAGACGACATTTTACCACCCGATTTATCCCATAACCAGAGATGCAACTTTATTCGCCAATCTGCTCGCAATACCCTCATCGCTGACACCCTTTATCGCCATGGTCTTGATGGTACTTTACTCTGATGTCTTGAACACGAAGAATCTGACAAAACTTTACAAGAAGTTCATGGTGGCATCTGTGGTACTCATTCGAGTGGACTGACCTTGTCCAAAAAATTGATTAGAATGGGTTACTATTGGCCTACAATGGAGAGAGAATCATTCACTTTTGTGAAAACATGTTCAAAATGTCAGATTCATGGGAATCTCATTCATGCTTCTGTACAAGAACTTCAACCGTTCACACCAACCTGACCATTTTCTCAATGGGGGTTAGATCTAGTGGGCAAGATTCATCCTTCTTCATCAAATGGGCATAAATTCATCATCACAGCAATAGAGTATTTTACCAAGTGGATTGAGGCAGTCCCTCTTACCAAAGTCACCGGCAAACAAATATCATCATTCATACTCAACTATATCATTTGTCGGTATGGCATTCCCGACTCCATTATTACAGATAATGGATGTCCATTAAAAAATCAGGATGTTGATGAACTTTGTGAGAGATTTCACATACAACATAGATACTCAACACCATACTATCCACAAGGGAATGGCCAAGTAGAGGCCTCAAATAAAACAATATTGAAAATCTTGAAAAAGACTGTGAATACTTCGGGGAAGGATTGGCACGTTCAACTCAATCCTGCTCTATGGGCCTACCGAACTAGTGTCCGCACACCAATAGGAGCAACACCATTCGCTCTTGTCTATGGAGTAGAGGCCATATTGCCCTTAGAGGTGGAGATTCCCTC
>VDFB02041136.1:0-24572 GCA_007258455.2 Sequoia sempervirens
GTGGTTATCAAAGGGTGTTAAGGTTGTTGGATGTGAAGGTTGTCAAAATGAAGAAGATTGTAAGAGTACAAGTATTATCATTTGTCTCAAGGTTCTAGAAGCATGTTGTGTAGGCTATCTAATCTATCATAGATCTTGTATCATGTCAATTGTGGCGTGACTTCCTTCAAATAGTTAATGAATTTATTATACCATGTCAGGTATGCAGTTAGCATGTGTGGTGTTCCAGAAGGATATCTTTTGGGAAGAGAGATTAATTAATATGGGTAGCATTTTTTTTAGAAATGTAGTGTTGCTTTGTGGTTTGGAAGGATAGTGTGCATACACTAATTCTATCAGTTTCTTGATTTTTTGGTGGTGTGGCTTAGTGTACAAGGAGTTTGAAGTAACAAAATATTCATCAAGCTATTCAAAATTTGAGGTATGTGTGGTAACAACTACATGCATGCGGAATTGAAATCAAGTGTGGGGAGTGATGATAGGACATGTTTAAGGTTCCCATGGTGGCACAAGGCATCATGTTCTTTTGGGAGAAATTTTGGACCGGTGTATTACAAATTTTATGTAATTTTAATTTAGGTCCACCTATGTTGTCTAGGTTAGTGTGGATCCTTGGCTAACATAGAAGAGTGTTAATGTAATATTATGTATATATTTCAAACATTCAGATGCATTGTAGGTGTGTATGTATGTGTGTGATGTACAAGTGTGTGTACTGAATGTATTGATGGTTATAATGAAAGTATTGTAGTGGGATGTATAGTTGTGTCACAAAAAAAGTATAAAGAAAAGAGTGAGTTCCAATATCAGTGTATCTGCTAGTTAGAGATATTTCAAATCCACCATTATTTTTGTTTTGGTAGTGATTGGTGTATCTATTATGGTGGGGATTGGTGTCTCTTGTAGGTTTTTTCCTACTAAATCTTTTAGGTATTGGTGTCTCTAGTAGGTTGGTGCCTACATATCATTGGAAAATTCACTTATTATATTCCTTCTTGTGAGATCTTATCACCATGGTTTTTCCCATCTTGGGTTTACATGTAAAAATTAGGTTTTATATGTTATCTTGTGGTGTGTTTTAATTTCTTTACTTACTAGCTTGTATGTTTCAATGCTATTCATGTTGAAAATCTATAAAGTAATTGTGAAGGTTTTCAGAATTACTATAATTATTTGGATCTACTAATTCAACCCCCTCTTAGTAGATTGTGTTCCCTTCAATTGGTATTAGAGCCAGGTTCCTTTCAAAAATTCTAACATCTTAAGGTAGATCTAGGATGGCATAGGTATGTTCTTCTAGAAATAAAGTACTGGTTTTTGATGAATCTAATTTTTCACTTTGGAAAGTTAGGATGGATTCATATTTGATGGCTTTAGGAATGGACATCTAGATGTTAGTTGTAGAAGGATATGAGCCTCCTAAAAATATCCCTCCTTAGTATCAAGAAGAAAAGAGAGCTCTTGAGCTTAATGCTAAGGCTAGGAATACTATTTTATGTGGTTTGACTAACAATGAATTTGTGAAAGTGATTGATTGTAAAAAAACAAAGGAAATATGGGAAAATTTGAAAACTATGTATGAAGGTGATGATAAAGTGAAATTAGAAAATTTGTAGACTTACAAAGTTCAGTTTGAAGGTTTGAGGATGAAAGAAGATGAAAACATTGATACATTCATGCTCCAGGTTGATGAAATTGTCAATCATATTCAAGGACTTGGAGAAAGCTTGGAAGAGAAGGTTGTTGTAAAAAAGGTTCTCAGATCCTTACCTAGAAGGTTTGATCCTAAAATATTTGCTATTGAAGAAGCTAAAGATCTGAATACCTTAAGAATGATTGATTTGCATGGAACGCTAACTGTATTTTAAATGAGATTTAAAAGTGAAGATTCTATAAGGAAAGAAGCTACTTTTAGAGTATCTCTAAAGCAGGTTGATCAAGATTCTGATTATGGATTAGATGGACAAAAGAAGCTAATTTTGTGAGGAGGTTGCAAATAGGTTCTGGTAAGTATAATGGAAAATTACCTTTCAAATGTTTCAATTGTGGAGATGTTGGACATTTTATGGCTAAGTGTCCTTATAAGAATGCTAAAAATGGTGAACAAAAGAATGGAAATAAATATTTTTAGAGAATATCCAAAGGTCGCAAAAAATAAAGGAGTTTATATACTAATGAGGAAGAAGAATATTCCACTCAAGAAGAAGATGAAGATGCATTTGATGATGAAAATGGAAAAGTTGTGTTTATGGCTTTTGAAAACACTAATGGTGATGTTGAAATGGGTTCTAAAGGAAATGAAGAAAAAGATCTTATGAAGAACTTGTTATGGGCCCAAAAAAAAATTAAGAAGTTGAATGTTAGAATTACATAAGAGGTAAGAGCCAAAGAAATAATCATAAAATATTTGAAGAATTATTAAAAGATGATTGTTGAATTGAAGACTCAAGCAGAAGAAGCAAAAAGAGTTGAATAAGTTTTGATAGAAAAACTACTATAAAAAAACAAAGACTTTGAAAATATTGAAGTAGAATTTATTGTGGCTAGAAAAGAGCTTGAGAAGGTAAATCAATAGCTACAGTTGAAGTTCAGCAACAGTACTGAAACCTAGATCAGATATTGGAAGGTCGGAAAGTTTCACATGACAAAATTAGAATAGGTTTTGATAATCAGGAGAAGAAGGTGGCAGAATAGTTAGACAAGGCTACTAAGGTGAGTTTGGAGGTGACAGGTTCTAGAATTTCAAAATCAGAAAGGACAATGACAAGTGATGGAAGCATGACTTGAATGATGGATTTGTTCAAGTGCAGAACAAAAGGAGGAGATCCAAAAGACAAGTATAGAATACCAAGTCAAGTTTTTATTTTTCTAGTTATTTTTTTAATTACAATGAGTAGGGACATAAGGCTATGGATTATAGAAGAGTTCTAGTAAGAAGAAATGATTTTGTCAGTAATAATGCATTTGTACATCTATTCAATTTCAATGTTATTTGTTTCAAGTGCAACAATTTTGGACATATTACAAGGAACTATAGAAGTAATTTTGTGAGTTCCCTATTACCAAAAAATGGAAGAAGTGGTGTTCCATAGAAGGTTTGGAAAAAGGTTCTTGAAGAGAAGAATTCTAAGAATTATATGATTGCTCAAACAACATTACATGCTTAGAAGGTTTCTCTATTCACATGACTGGAGACAAAATTAAGTTAATGAATTTCAATAATTTGAAGGTGGTTTAGTTACCCTTGGAAACAATTCAATTGCTAAATATTCGATAAGGGCACCTTAAGTCTTGATGGTGGTAAAACAAAGACACATGATGTTTTTTATGTTGACTATTTAAAACATAATTTTTTGAGTGTTAGTCAAATGTGTGATAAGGGATATTTTCTATCCCTTAGTGTTGATGGTTTTGAAATCAAAAAATAAATTACCAGTGAGTTGGTTGCGGAAGGAAGCAAGACAAACAATGATATTTATCACCTTAGTGAGTTGAATGGAAAACATTGTCTCACTGCACAAAAGAATGAAAGTTGGCTTTGACACAAAAGGTTAGGACACATGAATTTTTATGATATTGTCAAGATTAGTTCAAAAGGGCCAGTCTAGGATATGCCAAGAATCAAGAAACCTTATTCAATCAGTTGCAAGCCATGACATGAAGGGAAGAAGACAAGAAGCAAATGTCCCACTAAGGAGTATTCCACGTCAAATCCATTGGATTTGGTACATATAGATCTATGCAAACAAATGAGGACTAAGAGTCCACAAGGAGACATGTATTTCATGATGTTGATTGGTGATTAAACTAGGATGACTTGGATTACATATCCAAAAGATAAATTAGAAGCTTTTGAGAAGTTCAAATCATTAAAGGCTATGGTGGAGAATGAGACTGAAATGACAATCAAGGTCTTTATATTAGATAGAGGCAAAGAGTTTACAATTGACAAGTATGAAATTTTTTATGAAGAGCATGGAATCCAGAGGCAGTTTTTTGCTCCTAGAAATCCAAAATAAAATGGAATTGGTGAAAGAAAGAATCAAACTGTATAGGAGATGGCAAGGTCTATGCTATGTCAAGAAAATATATCGGATATGTACTAAAGAGAAGCTACACAGACAATTGTGTATCTAAACAAAGTTCAGACTAGGTGCAAGATAGAAAAGAATCCATATGAGCTATGGAAAGGAAGACCAACATTGGTAAGGCACCTCAAACTATTTGGGAGCAAGTGCTACATCAAGAGAGATGAAGATAATTTTGGTAAGTTTGATTCAAGATCAAATGAAGGCATTTTTCTTGGTTACTCTTTAAAAGAAAAGCTTACAAATGTTATAACAAAAGACTGAAGAGGATAATTGAAAGTGCAAATGTAAGGTTTGATGAAACTATTTAGAATACTACTATTCTAGAGGAAGAATATGATGAGAAATCAATTCACAATAATGTAGAAGATCCAAAAAAAGTTTCTACAAAGACTGTAGCTAAGTATGTTCAAAAAATCACTTTATAGATCATATTGTCGATGACAAAGATAGTGGGGTTCTCACCCAAAAGAGGCTAAAAAGATTGGGAGAACAAGTACATTTTGATTTACTATTAAATATTGGACCTAAAACATATAAAGAAGAAAGCAAAGAAAAAGGATGGATAGAACCAATGGAGGAAGAGATGAATCAGATTATGAAGAACGAAACTTGTGAACTTGTCCCTAGGCCTGAAGACAAGAATGTGATTGGAACAAAGTGGGTTTTTGTAAACAAGTTGAATGAACATGGTGAAGTGATCAAGAACAAAGAAAGACTTGTGTGTAAAGGGTATGCTCAAGTTGAAGGTATAGACTTTGAGGAAACATTTTCTTTGGTGGCTAGACTGGAGGAAATTGGGATGTTTTTAGCTCTCTTAGTGTTCAATAATTTTAATGTGTATCAGATGGATCTGAAGTTAGCATTCTTGAATGGATAGCTTGAAGAGCTCTATATTGAACAATTGGAAGGATTTCAATGTACTAGCAATCTCAATTATGTTTGTAGATTGAAGAAGTCTCTGTATGGTCTCAAGCAAGCTCCTAGATCTTCATATTCAAGGTTGGATAGATACTTGTAGCAACAAGGTCGGAGAGGTTGTGTGAATAGTAATTTATACATAAAAATAGAAGGAGAACAAATGTTGATAGTGGTGGTGTATGTTGATGGCATCATTTTAGGTGGTAGTAGTGAAAAATGTGCAAAAACTTTCAAAAGGATATGCAGAATGAATTTGAGATGTCTATGCTAGGAGAAATGTCTTTTTTCTTAGGATTGCAGATTGTTCAATCAGATAAATGGATTTTTATTTCACAACACAAATACATTAAGGAGATGTTAGCAAGTTTTAGATGGAGGATTGAAAACTTGTTGCAACACCTATGGTTATTGGGTGTAAGTTGAGCAAGGATGATGTTTCTGCTCTGGAAAATTAAACTCCGTACCAGTCCATGATTGGTAGTTTGTTGTATGTGACAACAGCTAGACTAGATATTATGCAGGAAGTTGGAATAGTTTCTATATTTTAGGTAGCACCTAAAGAGACTCATGTGAAGGAAGTGAAGAAGATATTTACATATTTGAAGGCTACTGAAGAATTTGGTCTTTGGTATCCAAAGAGTGAAAATTTCACTCTTACTACATACACAGATGCAAATTGGGAAGGTAATGTGGATGATTGAAATAGCACAAGTGGTTGTGGATTCTTCCTTAGAGACAGTTTGGTGTCTTGGTTGAGTAAGAAGTGGGAATCAGTTTCTTTATCTACAATAGAAGTAGAATACATTGTTGCAACATCATGTTGTACTTAGGTGCTTTGGATGAAGCAAAACTTGAAGGAAATGAAGGTTGAGTTTGAAGATCCTATTACTATTCTTTGTGATAACACAAGTGCAATAAACATTTCAAAGAATCTAGTGATGCACTCAAGAAAAAAATACATTGCAATCAAGTAGCATTTCTTGAGAAAAAAGGTTGCTAAAAAAGAAGTCAAATTGGAATATGTTGATACAAAGGAGCAAGCTGCAAATATATTCACAAAGCACTTTCTAAGGAGATATTTGAGTTTCTCTAGTAGAAGTTGGGAGTTTTTACTCTCTCATCCTAATTCAAGAGGAAAGTACAGGGTGAGGGGGAGCTTGGTCTCCCTGTCGCAAGAAGGGTTGGTGCTCTTACGAAATTTTTTCAGAAGTTGTGGTGTATGGACTCAGGAGGAGTCTATTTGGGGATTAGGTTTTTAGATGTTACAGTACTGGCTTAGGATGTTGATCCTTTTCCATTGGTGTCAAAGGGGGAGAGAGTGCTCAAAATTTTTAATTTCTCACAAATAATAATTATCTTTCTATTCTTTAATGGCATATCTTTCACAAGGGGAGTAAATGCTACAACACATGAATCACTCACACTTATCCATCGGGAGTATTTTGGTTACCCCAAAAAATTTGCTACTTTCCATCGATGACAAAGGGGGAGATTATTGAGCATAGGTTGTCATTGATGTCAAAATAATGCCAGTAGGTCATTTATCTTGACAGTGGTTATCAAATGGTGTCAAGTTTATTAGATGTGAATGTTTTCAAAATGAAGAAGATTGTAAGAGTACAAGTATTATCAATTATCTCAAAGTTCTAAAAGCATGTTGTGTATGCTATCTAATCGATCATATCTTGTATCATGTCAATTGTGGCATGAATTCCATTAGATATTTAATGAATTTATTATACCATGTCATGTATGTAGTCAACATGTGTGTGGTGTTCCAAAAGGATATATTTTGGTCAAAGAGATTAATTAATATGGGTGGCATTTATTTTAGAAATGTAGTTTTGCTCTGCATTTTGGAATGTATCATTTTCCTGAGTTTTCTATGGCATGGCTCAGTGTGCAAGGAGTTTGAAGTAATAGAAGGTTCACTAGCTATTCAAAATTTGAGGCATGTACAGTAACGTCTACAAGCGTGTGAAATTCAAATAAAGTGTGTTGAGTGAGGATACAACCTGTTTAAGGTTCCCATGGTGGCACAAGGCATCATGTTCTTTTGGTGGAAACTTTGGCCAGTGTATTACATGTTTCATGTAATTTGAATTTAGGTCCACCGTATGTTGTCTAGGTTGGTGTGGATCCTCGTTGGTATAGAAGAGAGTTAATGTAATGTCATGTATATATTTCAAATGTTTAGATGCATTGTAGGTGTGTATGTATGTGTGTGATGTACAAGTGTGTGTACCAAATGTATTGATGATTATAGTGAAAATAATAGTGGGATGTACATTTATGTCACAACAGAAGCATGAAGAAAAGAGTGAGTTCCATTATTAGTGTGTTTCTTGTTCAAAGTTACATTTCAAATCTAACATTATTTATGTTTCAATAGCATTGGTGTTCTACCTATTGTTTTGGTAGGGATTGATGTCTCTATTCTAGTGGGGATTGGTGTATCCAGTAGGTTGGTGCCTAGATCTCATTGTAAAATTCTCTTATTATATTCCTTCTTGTGAGAGATTCTCGCTGTGGTTTTTCCCATCTTGGGTTTCCACATAAAAATCTGGTGTTATGTGTTATCTTGTAGCATGCTTTAATTGCTTTACTTACTAGCTTGTATGATTTAGTGGTCTTCATGTTGAAAATATATAAAGTAATTGTGAAGGTTTCTAGAATTGTTGTAATTGTTTGGATCTATTGATTCACCCCCCTCTCAGTAGATTTGTGCCCTTCAAGAAATAGATAGAGAGATTTAGAGGTAGAGATAAAGATATAGAGAGATAGAAAGGTAGGAATAGAGATATATATATATAGAGAGAGATATAGAGGAAGATAGGGAGAGATAGAGAGGGTGATGCAAGAGAATCTACCAAACAACCACAAACCTCAAGGGTACTTTTGACCCAAACAACAACTAAGAAGATCAAATTACAAAACACCATTGTTTCACCTAGTTTTTAATCAAAATTCCGTACAAATTCACTTGAAACTTCAAGGCTACCAACAAGCCAAACCACCACATCATCATACCAGACCTTTATCAAACTTAGATAAAACTTATCCATCAACAAAATGACTGAACCAATGTAGTAACACCATTGAAAAATACTGAACCATTCCATTCTTTCATTATTCACCACATTACCCTTCTTGTCAACTTGATTCACAAAGCAAAAGACAATCATTCTCTCAATCTTAACTCAAACCTATTAACATACCTTATAACACCTCCAAACAATCATACTTTGTCAGTAACAAATCAATAATTCACCTTCATGACCCTGATCTATCATAGCCATTGATTCTAGCAATCAAAACATCATTTTTGCACATAGGGTTAGTCTTGCCCAAATCATCAAATTAGCAAAGTTTCCTTCTAGACTTCTCTCCAAATATTGATACAACTTCAACATCATTTTTTAAGCAGGTTTAACACAAAAAAATCATATATATCCCAGTTTATTCATAAATCCCAATTTCATGCACTCAAACACCAATCTCCTAGTAGCACAACTTGACAATAGTGGGTCTATCAAACTGCTAAAAATTAGTATCCATAAACCAAACATGCCTTTAGGGACCCATTTCAGCCTATTTCAACATACTACAAAAGCATTGACACTTGCTTTGGAAAACATAGGAGAATCAATACACTGTCCGCTGGTAAAACACATCAATTAGGTCAAAATTCCAAAGCAACCACCCTTAGATCAACTTGAAACAACCAAATAACCTTGGGAAGCACTAAACCAGGTCACAAAACTTACAAATCACCCATTTTTTGAAATAGATAGGCCTAATATTGTGCTGAACAATAAAACCCTCATTATATGCTTTTGAGGACTTCACAAACAAGGGTCTAATAAAAATATAATCTCCAAACCTTTGCATGCCTTTCCATAGTTTGAAACATGTTTAAATATGTCTAAATACACTTTTTGAGCTTTCATCAATCCGTAAATACTCCATTTGCATCAAAACACCACTTTGAGCGATCCATTTTTATTAGGAAACTTTGTATTTTCTGAGTAATCTGCAACCAAAGATTGAATTCTTGTTTCCCCTACACATCTCAACACACACCAAACTTAAAACATCAAATACTAACCTACTTCACTGAACTACAAGCCCTAATTCGGTGCAGTAGTCATCACAAACTTAATAGACTCTCAAAACCCCAATATTGGGTTGCAGACCGATATGCAAAGATTGGTCTCAAACTAATGATTTATTCAATCAAATCCCCTCATTTAATAGATTCAAATAAAAGCTACTACTTTTCACTACTTGAATCAACAAGATTTTGGGCCTTAAACCTCTATACAGACCATACAAACTAAAGAACAGTTGAAAAGAACACATAAATTCAAAAACATGGTACTTTATTTGCTAATAAATCTTCAAGAATACAAAATTTGATCTCTTGCTCGCCTCACAAATGCTTTTATAGATGTTTCCCAACCAATAACTGCCTTTACAACTTATTTTACTGACCTATCCCTTCATTTTCCCACAAAGAGTCTTCATCTTCTATTTTTTGCACTTTTTCCCATTTTTGCAAGTTTTACAACTTTTACATTTTTTCCAACTTGCTTAATAGACCTCCTAAAGACTCTTTAAGGACTTAAATACATTAAGTATGACCAATTCATGACCTTTTTCACATTGTTTACATTTGAAAATTCATTTTTGCTGGAAGGCAAGAGAACAAAGGTAGATGGGAATAGGAAGGAATAGGGGAGAAGGCATAAAGCGAAGAGAGGAGAGGGAGAGAGAGCAAGATATAATAGATGGATAAAGAAGATAAAGAGGATAGAGAGATAGGGAGGTAGATCAAAGATAAAGTAGAAGAAAGAGAGGAGTCAGGATATAAGGATATAGAGAAAGAGGGATAGAGTTAATAAGATAAAGAGGTAGAGATAATGAGATATGAATAGAGAGAGAGGGATAGATAGGGAGATATAGATAAAGGGGTTAAGAGAGAAAAAATGAGGTGATAGTGACAATTAATAGAGAGAAGAAAAGAGAGATAGAGAGAGGGGGAGAGATAAAGAGAGGGAAATATAAAGGGAGATATAGAGATGGAGAGAGATATATATCCCTCTATCTTTGTCTCTATCGTTCCCTCTCTATCTCTTTATATCACAATATCTCACTCTTCCTTTCTAAATCTTACTCTCTATGTCTCCCTCCCTCTTTCCTTTAATTTTTTATATTCAAAAGTGTGAGTTTATTATAACAATAGCATGTTATAATGTGAGCACACTATAATGTGCTCACTTTTGTACCTACCTTGAGTATTGCCAACATAGGGTTGGATTTTCCTTGGGCATCCAACCCAACAGGTTGGAATTATATGTCAACATTCAAAGGTGTGTTTTTTTTTTTAAATTTTAAAAAGGTGATATAAATATCAAGTGTTCTCTCCATCAAGTTCACATGTCTTTCAATGTTGAGTTGAAAAATACCACAATAACGCCATGCTCTCTCTTACCTTTCTAACCATGTAAAAAAAAAATCATTTTGAATATGTAATATTTTGATCTTTAATTTTTTTTTTCTATTGTCTTCCTTTTTTTTGAAAGCCTATGTATAGTATTTCTAATTTAATTTTTTATTCGTCATCCAAATTTAAAAAAATATATTTTTACATTTTAGACTCTATTCTATACACATTAAAAAAATAATATTATTTATTAGTTTCCAAAAAAATAAGGGGGGCATGGTCAGTTTTTTTAATTTTTGTAATTTGTTTCTAATTTGAAAATTAGTCAAAAATATATTTATTAAAAATTAACAAAAAACTCAAGCATAAACTACATGTTGTTAGCTAATTTTCTACTAGAGTTATTTTTGAAATACTAAAAAAGTTTATTTTAGGGGAGCACACCATTGTTATATTATATTTTTCTAACAAAAATAGGAGCACTTTGTGTGCTTCCACTATTTGAACTTCTTAATCTCCACAATTAAGAAAAAATTAGAAACTAGATTCAAAGCACTACGGCTCTTGTTCTTGTCACATCTTCAATTTTTGAACGTAACTATCTTTAATTTCTCATCCAAGATCAATTTTACTAATTTTAGAAAAAAAAGTGGCTACTTAAGACCCCCGTTTAGTCCCCCATTTCCATGCACAAAATGCCAAGAACCATGTCACAAACCAATGTGTAACTCCTTCATGTGTTATCCAAACAATGTTGGGATCCATGTTGTGTAGCTCCAAAGATATTATACAACGTGTGCACATTCGTTTGCACTATGTGTCATCAATACAACAATAGTAAACATGTAGCATATATCCATAGACAATGTTGAGCTCCATGCCACATCTAATTGTTAGCACACATAGAGCACACAAGAAAAAAATTAGCACAAAATGTCATACAACATTTCACATCATCATGCATTAATTTGGCATGCCTTCTAGATTCATTCCATGAAATGTCACCTATTAGCATAGGGCATTTGCATGTAAATGGGGGACTAAAAGAAGGTCAAAAGTGGATATATTTTCTTCCTAAAATTGGTAAAAAATGATCTTAGATGAGAAATTGAAGATAGTCACACTCAAAATTTGAAGATGTGACAAGAATAAGATTCATAGTGCTCAAAGTCTAGTTTGTAAACTATTAATTGTGATGCAGGAGCATCCAACAGTGTAGGACAATCTTGCATCACCCAAAAAAAACTTTATTTTCTTAGGTTGTTTTGAGTCCCATGATGGCATTAAGGGGTATAAGACTATTAGGCATCAAAAATAGTGAAAATTGGGCTTACTATTTTTAGTATTTTTTTTCCTAAATGGGCTTGTATCGTGAAATTTACCCAAGGAGTGAGCTGAAAAATATTTCCAACCGCCAAAGAATCACCTCAATACCACACGGTTTGGGAGATATTAAAGTTTCCATCTTGAGACATTTCTCAATGCAGCTTCAAATTCAGATATAAAACTTTAGAGGCCCCAAAATAGCTCAAAAGTGGATGAACGACCTATAGCCAATTCATGCATTGTAGAGCTCATCGAGCTTTCAACAATATGCAATAATAGAAAATCGGGCACTTTCGGATCAAAAGTTATGGCCTGTGAGTTGGTCCTCAAAAAGTGAATTTCATAAAAAATTTCTTCCTAGGCGAGGAAACCAAATGGCGGGATTTTGGCACAAAACAAAAGGGGAAAATTGAAATTTCTAGAACATTCTAGAGGTGGTTATTGGGGAAAATAAAAAGGGTTAAGTGGGGGTTGTAGAAGGTGGCCCTAATAGTGCAAATTGTGGCTCTCAATAGTAGATTTTATTTTAGAGTTGATTTTGTTGTAATAAATCAAGCCCATGAGGCTATAGCATATAAGCTTTGAATTTTTTAATTTCATTTTTTGAAAATAATTGAAAGTCGATCATTTTTTGTTTCACATCTTCTATGTTGGTATATGTTGTTATGACTTCTATGGGTTTTGGTGATTAGCCCTCATCAAGTGGTATAAGAGCAAGAGTTCTTGAGCTTTGTAATAGAGTGCAAGCGTGAGGCAGTGCAGCAAAACTTGTGAGGTGTGGGTTGAGTTCAAAGATACCTCAAGACTTAATATGAGAGGTAGAGGTCGAGATGGTGGAGGAAGAGATCCACCTAGAGATGAAATCAAAGCCCTTAGAAGGCAATTAAAAACCTTGCAACAAGGGGTTTCAAGAAGACACATGTGCAACAAGACAGAGATGACAGTGAAGATGAAACAGAAGAGAAAATATAAGAGGAAGAGAAGGATCCAATGGATCCTAGAGAAAGAAGATTGTTGCGAGCAATCTCAAGCATAGGGAAGAGACCTAAAATGGAGGTTTCAACTTTTAGTGGAAATCTGAATCATGAAGAATTGATTGATTGGATCAATGACATGAAGGAATTTTTTGAGTTTGAGGAGATTGAAGATCCTCATAGAGTGAGGTTTTCAAAGACAAAATTGAAAGGTCACGCTAGTATATGGTGGAAAGAGGTCCAATTAGAAAGAGGACTTGACAAGGGAAAGATAAAATTTCCAAATGGGACATAATGGTGTTAAAATTGAAGAATAATTTATTCCAGTCAATTACGAATTGGAGTTGCTCAAAAAGATGTAGAGCTTGAGGCAAGGGACAAGGACGGTGAAAGAATACACAGATGAACTTCACAAGGCCCTGATTCGAATAGGAAATTCTGAGGCGAATAAAGAGAAAGTTGCTTGTTATATTGATGGGTTGAAGCCAAGCATATAGGAAGAATTAGCACTGGTAAGAATGACCACCATTGAGGATGCTTATCAGTTTTCTCTAAAGGTTGAAGAATGATTGAACAAGAGGTTTGAGAACAAACAATGTGGTGGAGGCCATGGAGGAAAGATCGGTGGACGGTCATATGAGGGTCCAAATGAAGATCAAAAGAAGGGTGAAGGCTCCAGTAGTAGCCAAAACTAGAAAGGAGATAACACCTACTGTCCTCGTGATCAGAATAATGGAGACCAAAGAGGAAGGGAAAGATCTGGACGAGGAGTGGGAAGAGGAGGCTTCCATGGAACGTGTTTCCAGTGTGGAGAAGGACATAGAGCCTATGAGTGTCCTCAACATCAAGGAAGGACAAATAAAAGACCTGAGGGTAATGCACAAGTTGCACATGTTGATGAAGATGTTGAGTCTTCACATTCTGAGGATGCAGAAAGAGGATAGGTTCTTGTTACTAGAAGAGCCTAGCTAAATGAGGAGAAGGAGCCAACTCAAAGGAATAATTTTTTTCACACCAGATGTAAGTGTGAAGGTGAAGTTTTCAATGTTATTATTGATGGAGGTAGTACTGATAACCTTGTTTCAGAAGAAATGGTTAGTAAGTTGCGGTTAGAGAGAAGAAGGCATCTGAACCCATATCAAATTGCTTGGTTGCAGAAGGAACATAAAGCGTTGGTAAATGAATAATGTCTGGTGAAGTTCAAGATTGGAAATTACCATGATGAGGTATTGTGTGATATTATGCCTATGGATGTTTGTCATATGTTGTTAGGTAGACCATGGTAGTTTGATCGATGAGCAGTACATGATGGATATTCCAACACTTATTCTTTGACAAAAGATGGAGTTCATCATAAGTTGAAGCTCTTGAAAGAGGTAGAGGAAAATGTATGCAATAATGCAAGAATTTGTTTGGTTGATGGAAGAAAGTTCCTAGAAGGTATAAGCATGAGCATATGTGTTTTGCATTGATCCCTAGAGTTGATAAAGAAGATACTACTGAGGTACATGTACAAGTTTCAGATTTGTTGAATGACTTTCAAGCTATTATTTTTTATAATGTACCTGAAGGTTTGTCTCCCGTAAGAAAGATTAGTCATCAGATGGACCTAATTCTTGGAGCCAGTTTGTCGAATAAGGCAACTCATTGTATGACTCCAGTAAAGAGTGAAGAGTTGAACAAACAAGTGCAAGAATTGTTGCAGAAAGGTTTGATTCAAGAGAGTTTGAGTCCATGTGCAGTACTTGCAATACTAGCACCAAAGAAGGATGGGGAATGGCAAATGTGTACAGATTCTAGAGCCATCAACAAGATCACCATCACGTACAGATTCCCCTTTCCAAGGATGGATGACATAATGGATTGTTTTGAGTCGAGCTGAGTACTTCACGAAGATAGATTTGAAGAGTGGATATCACCAAATCCATATTAGAGAACGAGATGAATGGAAGACAACCTTTAAAACCAAGGAGGGCTTGTACAAGTGGTTAGTCATGTCTTTTGGGCTAACCAATGCATCAAGCACATTTATGTGGCTTATGAATGAGGTATTGAAAGAATTTTTAAGAAAATTTGTTATTGTTTACTTGGATGATATTTTGATTTTCAATAAGACATTGGAGGAGCACTTGATGCATATCCAAAGAGTTTTTGAGAAGCTAACGGAGGAGAAGTTGTTGATTAATTTGAAGAAATGTAGTTTTGTGAAGAGAGAGTTGTTGTATCTGGGATTTTTTGTCTCAGTAGAGGGTCTCAAAATGGATCCAGAGAAGGTGAGAGCTATCATTGAATGGCCTACTCCAAGAAGTGTTACAGAGGTAAGATCATTTCATGGTCTAGCAAGCTTTTACAAAAAGTTTATTAAGAATTTTAGTAGTATTTGTGCACCTCTAACTGAAGTAATGAGAGGGGATAGAAAAGAGTTTAAGTGGACTACAAGAGTAGCCAGAATTTTTGACATGTTGAAGAAGAAAGTTACTAAGCAACCTATTTTGGCACTTCCATATTTTAATAAGGTTTTTTAGGTAGATTGTGATGCTAGTGGCACTACCATAGGAGTTGTTTTGATTCAAGAAGGTAAGCTTATTGCCTATTTTATTGAGAAATTAAATGATGCTAAGAAGAAATATTTTGTCTATGATCAAGAGTTTTATGCTATAGTTCAAGCTTTGAAGAAATGGAGACACTATTGTTTTATATATTGATCACCAGGCTTTGCAGTATCTCAATAGTCAAGGAAAAATAAATCGAAGGTACTTAAAATGGGTTGAGTTTTTGCAAAGTTATACTTTTGTTTTGAAGCACAGGAGTGGAAGGTCAAACAGAGTTGTAGATGTCTTAAGTAGAAGGAATTTTTTTTTGATAGAGATGAATATAGAGGTTTTTGGGTTCAATGAACTTAAGAGTTTGTATCCAGAAGATCCAGGCTTTGCAAAAACTTGGAAGGCTTGTTTGGAACCTGTTACATTGGATAGGATGAGATGGTTGGGTTTCTCAATCCAAGATGGGATGTTGTTTAGAGGAAGCCAATTGTACATTCCAAGGAGTTCTATGAGAGAGAATCTAATCAAGGAGAAGCATCTAGTGGAGGATTGGCTAGACATTTTGGTCGAGATAAGACCATTGCTATTGTCAGTGAGAATTATTATTGGCCACAATTACAACAAGATGTGAAGAATTTTGTACAAAGTTTCAGAGTATGTTAGATGGAAAAAGGAACAAGTTAGAATACGAGATTGTATCAGCCATTACATGTACCTGAGAGGCCATGGGAGAATATTAGCATGGATTTTGTTCTTAGATTGCCAAGGACACAGAGAGGGCATGATTCCATATTTGTGGTGGTGGATAGATTTTCAAAGATGCCACATTTCATTCCATGTCATAAGACTAGTGATGTTCATGTTGCAGAGTTATTTTTTAGAGAGGTGGTGAGACTACATGGTCTACCAATGAGTATAGTCTCAGGTAGAGATACCAAATTGTTGGTTATTTCTGGAGGACATTATGGAAGAAGTTGAAGATAGATTTGAGGTTCAGTTCTGCACACCATCCACAAATTGATGGAAAAATTGAGGTGGTGAATAGGAGTTTGGGTAACCTGCTAAGATGCTTAGTAGGAGATAAGCCTAAGGGATGGGATTTGATTATACCACAAGAAGAATTTTCTTATAATAATTTTGTCAATAGGAGCACTAGTAAATCACCATTCCAGATTGTATATGGGAGTAGTCCAAGAACTACTTCTGAACTAAGAAAGATGGATAAGGGGGAGAAGAGTAGTGCTGAGGCTAAAGATTTTGTTGAGCACCTGAAGAATTTGCACGAAGAGGTGAAAAACATATCAATAAGATGAACTCACAATATAAGGCTTGGGTAGATCAAAAAAGGAGGTATAAGGAGATCCAAGTAGGAGATGAAGTCATGGTTCATTTGTGAAAGGAAATGTTTCCAATTGGTACATACAAGTTAAAGATGAAGAAGTTTGGACCATGCAAGATCCTGAAGAAGCATGATTCAGGAAATGCTTATGAGGTAGAGTTTCCTAGTGGAATAAACATTTCTCATGTGTTCAACATTGCTGATTTGATAGAGTATCATGAAGGTGATATAGAGGAGGGGCTGATAAAAGAATAGTGGAAAGTTCCAGCACCTACTTCAAAGAAGGAAGAGATAGAAGAAATCTTGGATAGCCATGTGGGTAAAAGCACAAGAAATGGGCAATATGTAGAGTACTTGGTGAAATGGAGAGGAAGGCCTGTTGAAGATTCATCATGGTTATCTGAGGCTGAGGTTAACCGTCTTGGTTTCCCTCTAACTCCTGAGAAGTGACAGGGTCACTTTTCAAATTACCCCAAGTGTTTGATGTAGGAGCATCCAACGCTGTAGGGAAATCTTGCATCACCCAAAAAAAATGTTTTTTTTCATTTTCTTCATTTGGTTTGAGTCCCATGATGGAACTTAAGGGGTATAAGACTATCAGGTGTCAAAAATAGTGAAAATCAGGCACTTACTAAATTTAATAAGTCAGCCTAAACGGGCTCGTATGGATGTGAAAATTTACCCCAAGGAGTAGAGTTGAAAAACATTTCCGGTTGTGAAAGAATCACCTCAATACCCTACACGGTTTGGGAGATATTAAAGTTTGTCCTGAGAAATTTCTCCAATGCAGCTTCAAATTCATATATAAAACTTTAAAGGCCCCGAAACAACTCAAAAAGTGGTCGAACCAACCTACAATCAATTTAAGCATTGTAGAGCTCATCGAGAGCTTTCCAACGATATGAAATAATAGCAAATAATGCACCTAGATCAAAAGTTATGGCCCCGCGAAGTTGGTCCTCAAAAAAAGTGAATTTCATAAAAATTTCTTCCCTAGGCTAGAAATCAAATGACATGACTTTTGGTGCCAAAACAAAAGGGGAAACTTGAACTTTCTAAAACATTCTAGGGCAGTTATTGGGGAAAATAAGAAGGGTTAAATGGGGGTTGTAGAAGGTGGCCCTGATAGTGCAAATTGTGGCTCTGAATAGTAGATTTTATTTTCAGAGTTGATTTTGTTGTAATAAATCAAGCCCATGAGGTTGTAGCATGTAAGCTTTGAATCTGTAATTTCATTTTCTGAAAATAATTGAAAGTAAGTCATTTTTCTATTTTGCATCTTTTGTGTTGGTCCCTGTTGTTGTGACTTATGTGGGTTTTGGGCGATGTGGCCCTCATCAAATTGTTTTTTAAAATGGTGGATATTAAGAGGTTCAAATAGGGGGAGCACACAAATTTCTCCTATTTAAAAAAAAAAACCGTAACATAGCATCTAGTGTTATCAAGTCCTAAAATCTTAACTTTTAAAAGTTTTTTTTTTAAATCACTTCAGTGCATAATTAGATAACATCACAAAGATTTTGCCTATTTTTTTTAATGATTAATTATTTTTTACTACTTTTCAAAGTGGACACATCCTTACAAAAAAATTGAGTGTACTCCCCCATTATTTTTTTGAAAACTAATCAAAAATGTTTTTTTAATGTGTATATAATAGTCTAGAATGTAAAAAAGTAATTTGTTTTAAATTTGGATGAATGGATTAAAAATGACGCTAAAAACATAATATATAGGTTTTTGGCAAAAAAGGAAGAATTGGAAAAAGAAATTGAAGGTCAAAGTTTTAACGTGTTTGAAATATAGAAAAAATTATATGGTTAGAAAGGTAAGAGGGATTGAAGTTATTGTAAAAAAAAATTAGATTAATATATAAAAATTCACAAACCTAATGGAAAGCATGCTCAACATTTAGCAGTTTTTCTATGTTTTGTAGAAAACATGTCTTTGGGTGTTGACAAACAAGTCCATCCCTTTAGGTTGGATTCCCAATAAAAATATAACCCTAAGGGTTGGTAGTTTCCAAAGTAAGAGATAATGCACTTGCATTTTGTGAGCCATATAAGCCAAAAAATGACTCACAAAATACAAGTATACTATAATGCACTCACATTTTGTGAGTCACTTTTTGTCTTTTATGACACATATAATGTGAGCATGTTATGGCTTGGTAGCGACCAAACCTAGGCTCTATCATTACCAACCCATAATTCTAGTGCATCATAATGTGAGTGTGGTATAGTGCACTCACATTATATATTATTTGGACTAAAAAGTGGTTTAACAACTTTTTGGCCCCCATCTTTGTGCATGTGCTCCACAATGCCTAAATAGAATTCAAAGTGTTGAGAGATGAAACATCACACATGGAATCATATCCAATTTAATTTCCATAATATCCTTTTATTTCACAAAAAGTAATTTGTAAATATACACATGTAATATAAATAGATAGGTCATTATAAGTAGAATAGGACAACTAGGAGTAAATATATAACCACACATATCCTCCAAGATTATGTCATGTATACAAAGCACATACCAATAAAATATTCTATTATGATTTTCATATTATTCTTTGTTTAGACCACTTGTCTCCATATTGCTTCTACATGCATACAACATATCTAAGCCCTCATTTAGAGCATTGTCCTTTGGACCACCTGAGATCCATGTCATTGGTTTCAAATTAGTTCATATTTCATGTCTCACCAAATGATATTTGAGAATTTAATAGTCAACATAAAACCATAAGATATATCATACTACCTTTCAAATTACATTTCAAGTTTTTAGATGGTAGAGGAGAAATATGCAATCTAAAAAATTATCAAAGATGAAATTATAAAGACACTTTGAGAATAGAAGACATTTTAGCTCAACTAATTTCTAAAATTAATTAAACAAGTGGTTCTATTGGTGCAATAATAAACTAAATCTATTAGTGTTCCAAAATCACATAGATTCCAAGTGAATCTAGATGTTCCTATATTTGAGGGTAAGTTGATACAAATACAAATTAGATAACTAGTTAGCTTAAGTTAAAGTCATATTTATCTATGAAAGTATTTTTTAATGAGGAAAAGATCAAGATTGAATTTTTGAAAGTCTTTTAACCCCTCGAGAAGTGGTGGAATCCCTTGCTCTCTAGGATAAATACGAGATAGAAATAAGATCTAATCCTACATGAGAAAATTTCCTAGAATCCTTGAAGTATGAATACTACCATGAAGATATTTATCATGGCCAAATATATTTAGCGGTAAGATATGTGCTAAGAACATGATCAATTATTCCATGCATACACCATTAACTTCCATTAATTTTAAGAAAATTTGGACATATTCAAGTTAGAGTAGCATAGAACCCACAAATATAATTATGAATTGTGATCATTTATTTAGCCCAAATTGAAGCTATCCAAGGTGAAGACAATGAGACAAGTCTATCACTATGTGAATATCATATTAAAAGACAAATGAAAAAAATCATTCACACCAAAGAAGACACCATCTTTGAATATTAATAAATAGTCAAATAAATAAATTATATGAAAAACATAAATATAATATCTACAATCCAATGCAAAGTGCCATGTATAGAATAACCTATTCACATACACAAAAGTAGAGGGTTCCCATTAGAAAAAAGTGAACATGGACTCAAACTAATCCTCTTTGGATAATATCCACTCTAGATATAGAAGAAAAACACATGTTTCATTCATAGATGTGGGTGAAAGGTCAATCATTGGATTTTTTAATGAATGTTGGTAGCATGAAAAGCCTTATTTATGAATTTATTGTTGCATGCCTAAATTTTCTAACTACACCTAATCTATAGCCTTCTATTTTGGGATGGACTTGTTCATATAACACCAAAGGCATAAATGTCACATATCAATATTTTATTTTTTTTTGGTAAAAGCAAAAGCCTGTATATTATATTAAATAAGAAGGACAATTACAAAAATGCCAGTTAAATATTTCTGGTGTATGAACATTACAAAAAATTGCCAAGAAAGAGCACTGGCATAGACGACACTAATACCCTTTTTGTTTACATCTTTAAATTGATATCTACAAAGCTGATATTTAAGCTCATTTCTACAGAAAATGCTTATGCCAACTTGCTGTAAAGATACAAGCATACTATTCCTCCATATTACAGTATGCAACTGAGTTCTCATCTTGCCATTCCTGAGAATTTGCATCTCTATTTACATGCTCAAGAAACAAGGGTAATGGAGGCCTATTCTCATTGTAATGCCTGCAGTAAGAAAGCAGAAAAGAGAGAAAAATATTTATTTTATTTTATTAATCAACTCCATGTCAATTTCTTCATTTTGATGCAACACCCTATGAAGGTTTCGTGAACAAATCATTTGCAATGCCTATTTTTTGGCATCATTCACTGTTACAAAAACCCTTCTGTGTTTCAAGTAACACCTTAGAAAAATCCCACGAACAAAACCCTTTCCCTTGTCGAAATCATACAATTACACACTATGTAACAGGGCATTATCCCCCAAAAGTTGCAGGCAGACTAATTCATTCGCAATAACTTCTGAGGACTCAAAGGACTGAAGAAAATCCAATGTGTTTGAAACAAATATAGATAGTACCTGAGAAGGGAAAAATAGAAGAGGAGCCTACGGGCGAAAAATATCTTCCCCAATTATTGTCTGAACATATTCTACCATGCTAGAACAATAGACATTGAATACCTGCGCCATCTCTGAATTGGACAGATACCCTGTGAATGGACACTCCCAGCATTGGACGGGGAAAGGAACCCTAATTTTTTTAGGTTGGTACATCATGTTAAGGATGCCAAAGAAGTTGCACCACTCCGCCAAGCTGATCCACCACCATATTTTAAAGATTGTTGAGAAGGATGTAGAATAGGCCACACCACTTCACCAAGAAACAACACCCACCACCCTATTTTGAAAAATACTCTGCCTCGAAGAGACACCCTATTCCGAGCACCCTATTCTGGACTGCACCATTCCATCAAGAAGCAGTAGCCACCACCCTGTTCTTTGAAATACTCACCACCCTGTGCTTGAAAGCACGATGAAATTGAAGTGTTTAAAATGAATTGTAGAAACTACTCCTTTTAAGTACCCCTGCCTTACTTGCTAGCGAATGTGGTACCGATAGGTGTAAGTATAGTAATGATGGTAATCTTTTCAAAGCATGCCACTTAAGATTGACACATATCAATGTCGTTTCTTATGTGGTATTCATAATTTAATGAGGATCCAATGTGTGGCATTATTCCAATTGATTCTAGTAACATAATATTTATCCATCCCTACCTAGACCATTACCATGATGTTTATGTAATTAGTCCTCAAATAATTACCACATTGAGTGGTAAGAGATATAAAATTCTTGAAGATATTCCATAAGTAAAAAATGTTGGAAAACCTCCAAAATGGATTGCACATGTATCTTTAGCACAATCAAGATCTTTTGATTTTCAAGACAAGGTGAATGATCCACATACTCTCATGCAATCCTAGGCTCTAGCATTAGCCACCTACACAATATTGTGAAACCCCATGCATAACTCCTTTCACCATGTGCCATGTGTATAACACTAGGAACCATGTCGTGCATACCCACCTCCAACTCTTTTCTCCATATACCATCCATACAATGTTGGTAACCATGTCCTATAACTCCAAATACATCATATAACTTGTGCATAATACTTTGCATCATGTGCTATCTATGCAAGGCCAAGAATGATATAGTAAAACTTTAGGTATAACTTTTTTGAGTTCTACACATACATACATTAGTGCACATAAAGTGTGTAATCCAAAATTCAACGAAAGAATGTCACATAACATGCTAGAACATACACATCAATCTAGTGTGCCTTTTTTATTCATTCCATGACATGTCAATTGTTAGTAAGTGTGACCAAAATTATAATCATTAAGGGATGAAATATCACGCATGGAAGATCAACTAATGTGACTTCCATAAAAACTTTTAACTTCATGAACATGTAATCTATAAATGTATATTTATGACACAAGTAGATATACATCTATAAGAAAAATAAGAGATAATGTTAAATACATATACATGCATCTCAATCTCAAGATCATGTCATGTATATAATGTTAAAATTAATATATATATTTTTAGTTTTCATATTTTTCTCTAACGAGACATATTGTCTCCATATTTCTTTTGCACATATGCAATACATCTAGGTCCTTTATAGAGCATTGTCTCTCAAACCACCTAGGATCTAGATCACCTCCATTAATAAAATTGGTTTTACTAAATTCCTCCCCTTTTTGGCCTCACCATCTCTATCACTTCTAGCCTCACCATTTTCTCACCATTCTTCTCCCATTGTCTCAATAGCCTCATTGATTACTCCCAAAAAAATAGTTTTTGAGATCCCATGATGCAGGGGCATCTTGTGATGCATTTTGTGTCATGTTGCAAAGTTTTGATTTTGGGTTGAATGGGTTTGTCTTGGGTCAATAAGGTCAATTTGGACCATTCTAGGCCATTTGGGATCCTTTTGAGTCATTTTGGTGATCAGGAGCAAAAAGTTGTAAAACTTGCAAAAACTTGAGTCAATTTTGCTTCTAGTTTTGATTGTGTTTGTGTTTAATGTCATCAACATTTCGGATCACACTCCATGATCCATCATCAGGATGATTTCTCTTCCTTTTTCTCTCTTTCATCATGATGATGGATCACGGAGTGTGATCCAAAAAGTTGATGACATTAAACACAAACACAATCAAAACCAGAAGCAAAATTGACTCGTGATTATGGATTGTGGAAACTTGATATCTCTTACAAAAACTTGTCAATGCAATTTTGCAAAATTGGTTAATGAGAGTTAGGTTTTGGTTTGGATGGTTGTGGGAGGTTGTAATATGATAAATATGCCATGTAAACTCGAGTACCAATGTTAGAGGAGATTGAATGAAAAAATGAGCATTTGGAAGCACTTTCTTTTGTTTTTCATGGTGAAACAGACTATAAATGGATTGTACGGCCCTGCAAGTTATTGGAAAAGTTGGAGAATGTTGTTATATTTCTAATGCTTTGATTTGACTGATTTTCATTGTGTTTTGTGAAAATTATGATAAAAATAGTGATTGCCATGTACAGATTTTCACTATTTCCTACCTGGAAAACCTCTTTTTATGGATTGTACAACCTGATACGATTGAGGATAGGCATGGGGATGATGAAACTATGAAATACTTAACTTTTATTTTTTTTGGGTTGTTTCACTAAGTTTTGTGAAAGTTATTGCATTTTTGGTGATGACAACCCTGTACCCTAACTAGGCTTTCCAACAAGTGTAATAAATTCATAAATTTTATTTTAACAATGGGAAAATTATGAAACTTGGTGAAAAGCTTCTCAAGGCTATTATCCAGATACCCATTAAAGGAAATTGCACCAAACAACCAGGTATGTGTAAGTTATGCTAACTTGTGTGTGTTCATTTGCTTGAAAACAGTCAAGAAACCCTAGCTACTTGAGGGTTCAATAAAACCTATGATTTGTTGGATTGTGATTGGTTGGGAAATCATTAAGATGTGTTGTAAGAGGGATGAATAGTCCAAGAATATCATGTTTCATGATTTTTCCTCTTTGTTGAGTTCCAATAGGCTTTAAGATCAAGTTGCCAAGAATGAACAAGAACGCACATTTGTATCATTTGCATTGAAACCTTGTTTGGAAGTGTCAAGTTGATCTAGTTTGAGTCTTTCTTGCATCATTTTTGGTATTAGATCTAGAAGATTGTTGGGATAATGGCATTGATTATTTGAATAGTTGTGAGTTATAGTGTTGGATGGGAAGATTGGACATATTATTGGTGAGGTAAAATATTGGACACTTTGCTGAATTTTATTTGGTCTAAAGCAAATTGCAGGCTGTT